>JAAGKR010005441.1:26347-51042 GCA_011419295.1 Clarias macrocephalus | reverse complement strand
ACTTTTCAAGATGGGTGGTGACCATGGTGGCCATTTGGAAGTCTTGGATCCAACTTTTGTTTTTTCAATAGGAAGAGGGTCATGTGACACATCAAACTTATTGGGAATTTCACAAGAAAAACAATGGTGTGCTTGGTTTTAACATAACTTTATTCTTTCATGAGTTATTTACAAGTTTCCGACCACTTATAAAATGTGTTCAATGTGCTGCCCATTGTGATGGATTGTGAATGCAACCCTCTTCTCCCACACTTCACACACTGATAGCAACACCGCAGGAGAAATGCCAGCACAGGCTTCCAGTATCCGTAGTTTCAGGTGCTGCACATCTCGTATCTTCACACCATAGACAATTGCCTTCAGATGACCCCAAGGATAAAAGTCTAAGGGGGTCAGATCGGGAGACCTTGGGGGCCATTCAACTGGCCCACGACGACCAATCCACTTTTCAGGAAACTCTTCATCTAGGAATGCTCGGACCTGGCACCCATAATGTGATGGTGCACCATCTTGCTGGAAAAACTCAGGGAACGTGCCAGTTTCAGTGCATAAAAAGGGAAACACATCATCATGTAGCAATTTCAAATATCCAGTGGCTTTGAGGTTTCCATTGATGAAGAATGGCCCCACTATCTTTGTACCCCATATACCACACCATACCATCACTTTTTTTGTTCCAACAGTCTTGGAGGGATCTATCCAATGTGGGTTAGTGTCAGACCAGTTGAATGGCCCCCAAGGTCTCCCGATCTGACCCCCAAGATGGCCGACTTCCAAATGGCCACCATGGTCACCACCCATCTTGAAAAGTTTGCCCCCTCACATATACTAATGTGCCACAAACAGGACGTTAATATCACCAACCATTCCCATTTTATTAAGGTGTATCCATATAAATGGCCCACCCTGTATTATATTTTGTAGGTAAGAAAATCTTTCGATTCCTGAAATTCTTGGCACAGCTTTGATATACAAAGCAGGTTTAGACCAGGATGGACACTGTAACGATGTCTAGATGAGATCTGAGTGAGTTTTGACTTAAGTGCAACAAAATACAGTACCTTAAAAAAAACAGCATGCAGTTTTGAATGAAGACTACGGTACAAACGAAGACTTCGCTGATGAAAATGCAGATAAACGAATGTATCCCATCTACAAAATGAAAAATGCACCATCATTTCTTTCGCATAAGCTCTAAACTTGAGATGATTTGGCATGCTTTGTCTTTAATTGAACAATTAGTGAAGATTGACAACTGATTTATTACATAATAGAAAACAATGAGGGGAAAAAAAGCATTTCAACAAAGCTATTTTTGGCTAGACACAGGCTATCCTAGAAATTTTCCAGTAACCATGTAATAATGATGCTAAGGAGACAGGGGCTTTCTTCTATTAGAGGCATGTGTGGGATCTGGATCCCAACAACTACATCTAAGTTTAGATCTATGGCATTTGGCAGACACCTTTTATCCAGAGCGGCTTACATTTATTTATCTCATTATACATCTGTGCACTTGAGGGCTAAGGGCCTTGCTCAAGGGCCCAACAGTGGTAGCTTGGTGGTGCTGGGGTTTGAATGTGTGCCATTTTGACCCATAGATATAGATCTGTAGTCCAACATCTTAACCGCTAAGCTAACTCGGTCCACCCCCTGTGGGATGTTGGTAGTGATGTTTAGACAGAATTGGCAAAGAGCATCCGGTTGTTTCTGCAATCTAATATACAGTGCATCTTGAACAAATGCAGTAACTTCTGCTAAAAGAGCCTTGACCAACTACTGAGTGCATACATCGATATACTGTTTAGAATCTCTGTATTTAAATCATTTTGTGATTAATCTTAGGAAATATTCTAATATTTTAAAGTAGATTTTTAAATTTTTTATTTTTTATTTGAATGAGCTCTAAGTTAGAGATGGTGCCGATTTGATCTGTATTGACCTGAGCCCCTAAAGGGACTCATTCACTCATCATCTATACCGCTTAATCCTGTATTCAGGGTCACGGGGGGGCCTGGAGCCTATCCCTAAAGGGACATGGGTGGAAAAAAATAAACATTAAACGAAAAAATATTGCACTTTAAAAAAAAAAAGGGAGATAAAAGAAAAATAATAATAAATAGGCTAACAGGATGCGGGTGAAAAAAAATTTAAGCTAGGGAAAAAAAAATATTTTTTTCGCGAGATCTCGCAAAAAGTTCCCGAGATTATAGAGTTCGGGAGATAACTGTCGGATTAGAGTTACACGTGCGTTGTTAAACAGACATGGAGAGAATTGCTGAGTAGAATTCTGAGTAGCTGAGTTTTCAAATTCAAATTTTATTCGTCACATACACAGTCATACACAGTATCATATGAAGTGAAATGCTTATACGACTGCTGTTGACCTACAATATTACAACAAAAAAGAAATGAGAGATTAAAAAATAAAGAACACTTATTTACATAATATACAGCAATAAGAATAAGGATAAAAATGAAAATAAAATAGTAGAATAAGATAAATATAAAGAAGTTAAAGAATATATAATAAAAATAGAAAAATATATATAGTAAATGATATTGTAATAGAAATGTAATGTAGTGCAGTCCATTAATGTAGTGTCAGTTATTGGCAGGATATTCAGTTTGTACTCGGAGCTTGCCCTTTCCGTATTTTGGCGTCGGAAGTATGAATCATGTGGTCTCGATTTTTTTCTTCTCCATTTTTTTCCTTCTCCATTTTTTCCCCTGTTTTTTTTCTTCCTTTTCTTTCTTCTTTAAACAAAGAAATAGGCTTGAAATATTTCATGTTGGATAGTAAGTGAGTAAGACATCTTCGATGAACCAGAGGCTGGATGTTCTGAGTGAGCATGTTGGCTGGTTAACTCTTGTTCTTCTGTTAAAACACACAAAATAATTAGGCCTTGGAATTTCTCAGTATGATAAACAATATTTCTTTTACCTTGTTGGTGCACTGTATTAAAGATTAGAGGAACTCACCTGGGTGTAGTCACAGGGGCCTATGAGGGAAAGTCAGTCCAATGATGGTGGAAATTGCAGAGAGGGTAGTAGGCCACAGTCTAGAATACACTGAAAAACAGAGTGAGGCAGATAGTGAGGCAGAGATAGAAGAATTGTTAGAGGGGTGGATACATTCTGTGAGGATGATCATATCACTTGGCTGTAATGTACATGCAGATGAAAAAGATTCGTCCAAGACCCTTACAAGACTAAGATCTTGCAGTTTGAGCTCAGTAGCTACCATCTAACGATCCATCCATCCAACCATCCATCCAGGAACATCAGTAGTCCAACTAGGGATCATGGAGGCTAATGATGACCATTGTATTTATTCCCATTTTTATGACCATGGTAGGACCATACTGTATGTATGTTATCAATACTGTCTTAAATGATGTAATGCCGATCATTATTATGTTAGTTTCTAAATATTATTTGTGTTTTAGTACTATATATGCAGCCATCATACTAAGAGCGCTGGCTTGTCTGCTTTTCTTTAATCCAAAACTTGATGCTGATTATTACAAAAACGTGCACACATTTTGGACATGACGAGTAGTTTCGAGAATGCTCAAACTGTCATTTCTTTGTCTCCTTCACTGTGTCTCACTATCACCCTCGCTTTGTGTACATGGCGTTGTCATGCTGGTTTGAGCTCCTTAGTTTGACTGAAGTAGACGAATCGTAATGTTACAGCATGCAGAGTCATTCTGGAGAATTGTGTTCTGCAAACGCTGTGACAGCAGTTCAGGAAAAGTAATCTATTTTATGTTTTATATTTATAAGCACCAGTCATTTAAAATGCATAATTTCACTGTCTCTGTAATGTACGCCTAATAATGGCTAGTAAAAATATAGTCAAATACATGTTCCTATGCGTAAATGATGCATATAACTTCATGCTGCAAATCTGTGTGTTAGCACAGATTACTCTTCATGTACATATGTATACATACTATGCATCCCTCTCTCTTTAGATGGGAGATTTTGTTATTGCCTGAGAACTTCGAGGTGGAAAAAGCTGCATTGCAGCATTCCTCTCAGCCGAACAGAGTAGAGCTGATGTGGTCTGTGTAAGCTCAGTGCTTTCTGCTATTGCCCTGAGCCATTGCACATACACTGTCCTCGTTTAGCAGCATGCCAACCCATATAACCAACAACTAACAGTATCCCTAAATGAGTGAGACGCCTGAATACTACCTGGAGTCCTAGGAATAGATATTTGATAGGGGGAAACGAGAGACATGTCATATTGTCACTGTGTTCTGGTCAGTTAGACAGTCTGTTAGTTCTGACTGCTTAGTTTGGCTTCGTGTGGTTAAAAGACTTTGGTATTGTTGCAAGGTTGTCATACAGTAGCTGAGAGAGTTAAAAGTCCTTTCAATGGACACATGCACACAATATTAGTAGACATTTGTAGTGTCCTTTATGTATACAAATGGTCTACATACTGTGTATAACATTATGATAATATTTTATATAAGTCTTAGTGCAAGTGCCATGCAATGAGTCACATATGTAAATAGTAATTTCTGTGATTGTGTACTTGAAAAAAAACAGTTAAGCAAAGGTTCACATTTTCTTTTCCCCTTCTGCAGGGCAGCGCATGACATTAGTCTGGAAGAATTTGACGATGAAGATCTGTCTGAGATCACAGATGACTGTGGCATCGGCCTCAACTACGATTCTGATCCTTATGAAAAGGTAAAATCACATTCTATTCTATTCTATTCTATTCTATTCTATTCTATTCTATTCTGTTATGTTCTATTCCTCATACTGTAATAAACAGAACATAGTAAACAATAACAAATAATTTAACATGAAGGGGTGTGCTGTTATAGGTAAATAATCAACCCTGGGTGATTTGACATTATGACCCTGAAGTCGATCATTTATCTATAACAGTATCAAGGTATTTTATTTCTCTTTATATCCAAGCAATTTGGCTAAAAAGCTATAACAACATAATCTCTGACGGAGATATGACTTGATAGTTGCGTCAAGAACATAAGAAATCGTAATAATTTCCCTATTATGTGAAGAACATCGTATTGATCAAATGGAGGTGCTATAGGTAAAGAAAGAAAAAGAATAATAATCAAATGAAATGCAAACAGAAATGGAATACAAATTGTAGGAGAATGGAAAATATAGAGCTGTAGTAACAAAACAGCTAATTTAATACTTAAGACAAATGGATAAGTAGTCATGGTGAAAGTGGTAGACATACAGTACACTGAGGATGTAGTTACAGTACTATTCAGAAAGTATTATGTGTGGACAGAAAGTGCAGCCATAGCTTTAGTCGAGTCAGCATGTCCAGCAGTCATAAGAAAGTCTTATGACTCAGTCTGTTACCTCAGTCTAGATAGCACTGAATGTCTGAAGTTCTCTATTTGGTCTTTGTTTTGCAATGGTGGTCTTGCAGTAGTGGAGACCTTCTCAGACAGACAAAAACAGCCCAGCACCCACCAACCTCTCAGCTCTAGTCCACTCGCACTGCACCACGTTACCTTTGATCCTCCAGCACTGCTCGGCTGGTCCCACTGTCTCTCAGGGTCCGAGGAAGATGTGCATCTAGACTCTTTTCTGTTGGATGGTGGAATGAACTTCCTCTAGATGTCCCTACAGCTGAATCGTTGGCAATCTTTAAGCAACAACTTGAGACTGTTTCTTCAGTACTTGGTCTAATCCCTCAAAAAACAAAACAACAACTTCGCAACAGTGTTAGTTAGTGACTGATAGTACTTAGTTAGTAACCTAGTAAGCCAGTGTAAGTATCTATCCAATGATGGAAACAACAAAGCACTTTTGTAAGTCGCTTTGGATAAGAACGACTGCCAAATGCCTAAATGTAAATAAGACTGAAGTTGCAAAACTTTAGAAATGATGATCAGTCTCAGGAGGGTTGGCAATCCAATGGCTCATTCAAAACTTACAGATGGATATGAGCGTTTTGGAGTTATGCTGTGAAATGTTGGGGAGTGTATATGTTTGTGACTTTCTTTACACGGTGATGCTGATTGGTCAGTTGTGGATAGGGACATATTGCGGTGCAAGCCAAATTCATACCCGTCTAAGGATTGATGATTGAAGTATATGCTCAACATGTTGTTGAGGTTCATTCTGGGACTGCAGAATCATTAACGTACATAAATATTACAATACATGAAAAAGAACATTCTGAATAAATTGAGCAAATTTTGACATTCATATCTTTAAATGGGAAAGATGCTTTGTTGATATAATACAAGATTCTTGGTGTGATTTTCTATTGTAGTTTCTAAGGTTTTCTTGAATCTTTATGGCCTGCCTCCAGCAGGGCCTGATTGGTGTTTAGGTTTTGCAGTGTAACTTGCTGTCTGAGCAGTTTCACTAGGTCGCAGATGGCTGGTGGTCTAATAATTTTTAAGTAAGCTTCAATGGTTAAGGATCTCAAGATTTTTGCAGTAGAGTTTCAATCTGCTGGGTAAACATGAAAGGTTAAACATAAAAGCTTCCCAGCCAAGTTCCTGAAAATTATGTATATTTACTTTGTTACTTTTGAATAAATTAGCATTGTTTTATGTGCAGTGTATTTTTCATTTTTAAATTAAGTAGTACAAACCTTAAAATATTAGAAAGAGATATTCAATTAATTAGAACAGAATTCAAAAGCACGGTGAATTACAATGATAAAGATAATGTACATTGATTTGCAGTGATTCTAAGTTATTTAGTCTGATGATATTATATATCATTTGTTTACACTCTATGTGCTTTGCATTTTACTCACTGGAAATTGAACTACCTCTGGTGGCAGAGAGCATATAAATAAGTAAAATAGGAAATTTGGTGGGGGGGCTATTGCTGAGCACTCACGTCCTCGCTCTTACACTTTTTTTTTTTCACCTTGAGATAAGGCGTAGCAGTCTGTGCTCTTGTGTAGAGTATTAAATGAGTTGTGCACATAGCTGCTATTTATACCCTGTGCTTTTCTGTTTAGTGTCCTGTTGTTCTGCTCATCAAAAGTGCACCACAGGGTTACAGCATTTGAGCCGCCACATTTACCTTTTAATAACCTTTTTAAAATGTGCACAGATTGTATGTTAATCCTAGAAGAAATTGAGCAGGAAGTTTTGGCGATGACAGCAATGAGTTTCAACTCAATTTTCAGCTGAATGGTCAATGAAGTCAACTGTTATGTTCCCAAATATTATAACCCAAAGAAGAAAATGGCACCTCAGGAACAAACCTGGCAACGTCGTTTCGCCTCAGTTTACCACTTCTGGATGCTACACTGTAAAAAAAAAAAAAAACGGTGCGTAAATCCGTATATTTTACGGTAAAAAACTGGCAGCTGTGGTTACCAGAATTTTACCGTAAAAAATACGGTAGCACCGTTATTGCACTGTAAAAAAACAAAGCGTACATTTTACGATAAAAAACCGCCAGCTGTGGTTGCCAGAAGTTTACTGTAAAAAATATGGTAGCAATGTTTTTGGTTCTACAGGATCACACTCATTACGCTGCATATTTTACAGATTAAAATTTTTTTCGAGCCTGACCGGGAATCAAACCCAGCCCCTGGAGGTGCAAGGCAACAGTGCTAACCACTACACTACCATGTTTGTTAGGCAACTGTTGTTGTAGTGTAGTGGTTAGCACTGTCGCCTTGCACCTCCAGGGTCTGAGTTTGATTCCCGGTCAGGCTCAAAAAAAAGAACAATTAAAATATGCAGCATAATGAGTGTGATCCCGTAGAACCAAAAACATTGTTACCGTATTTTTACAGTAAACTTCTGGCAACCACAGCTGCCGGTTTTTTGTCGTAAAATTTACGCTTTGTTTTTTTTACAGTGCAATAACGGTGCTACCATATTTTTATGGTAAAATTCTGGTAACCACAGCTGCCAGTTTTTTACCGTAAAATTTACCGCTTTTTTTTACAGTGTACTCACCGGATGCTAGTGCCAAAACTCACATACAAAACCAGTCACAGTAGCACTTTCAGCAGGAAACACATCTGATAACATTATCTGACCCAAACAACACTTTAAAATCGGTCAGAATTACCTAAGAACCGTCCATATTGGGTTTCACAAGTAATGTGAGCTACAAAGCTAACTACTGTAGTTAGTTTTGTAGCTAACTACTGTAGCTACAAAGCTAACTAGCTACAGTAGTTAGCTACAAAACTAACTACTGTAGCTTCTAACTAAGGCTGAATCCCAAATCACTCTCCAAGACTTGAACAAGGGCACTACTTTGTGTGTTTAACAAGGGATTCTACACCCTACATAGTGCTCTAGATTTCCATTTTATGTTTTTTGGAATTCAACCAAATCAGGAATTAATATTTGAATACCGACTGAGGTAATTGTAACCTTATATCGGTATATGTCAATCATGTTATAATAACAAATTAAACTTCTGCAAATATACCTTATTACTTTCCTCATACATTTTCACACACTTGTTTCTCTTTTGAATAAGTTCCACCAAGACATAGTGCATATAAATTTTAGGCAGCAAAACACAAGCTCTCGATTGCTAGGTTATTATTTTATTTGTGTGACAAAGCATCACATGAGTCCAGTAGCTAGTCAGATAGCGGTATTTTAGGTGACTGCAAAAGTTCTATAGTTACATATCTTATTCTTTAACCTTTTCCTTATTAATTGTTACTTCATTTACTTTTTCTTCATTGCAAAATCTCACTCACTCACTCTCTCATTGTCTATACCGCTTTATCCTGTACTGTATACAGGGTCACGATGGGCCTGGAGGCTATCCCAGAAGACTTAGGGCGTGAGGCAGGGCACACACTGGACGGGATGCCAATCCGTCAGCACATATACACTTTTACACACACACACTCAATTTGGGAACGCCAGTTAGCCTAATCTGCATGTTTTTGGACTGCGGGAGGAAACCGAAATATAGTACCTGGAGGAATCCCTCTAAGCACTGGGGGGGGGGACACAGACCCATGGAGGGAATCGAACCTGGAATCTGGAGGGGCAATGCGACAGTGCTAACCACTAAGCCACTGTGCCAGCCATTGAAAAATCGATCTACCCAAGGTCGTGTTAGTTAGTTGCTCCAGAGCCAACTCTGCTAGCAAGGCTTCCCAATTAACAAACCAGTCATTACAACATTACCGACGTACCTGCGTTTTTTGGGATAATTTATGTTTGAGTGCGACTTTATAATTCAAGGTGAAAAAAAAAACAGGATCCTTCAGGATGGTCACACTGCTTATTGATTATTGGAGTGACTCAATGATCTGCTCTCTCCTCTCCTTTCCTCTCCTTCCTTCTTTTCTATTCCTCTCACACTCCTTCCTGTATTTCCTAAAACTGCAAATAATGGGTCATTATACTGTATAACTGTCAATGTATAACCCATGTGTAAGAAACAGTGGGCCTGCTTTGTTTTTCAGTTGTATATTGCAGATAAGTACAGCAGTGCTTCATTTCAGATTTAACATGATGCGTATAGGTGTATATGCTGACTGTATCTAGGGGCTGTTTAAATGTTTCATTGCGGTGGCTGTGTGCCACGGCTGCCGCAGTGAAGGATTCCGTGAAATCTCCTCTCCTCTCCTTCCCTTCCTCTACTCGTCTTAAGAGGCAGTTACGGCCTTAGGATTCTGCTCTACCTCTTTTGCGTCCCGCGATGTTGCCATATGTCTCGTTAAGTGTCACGAGTTTGTGCTTGCAACTGCATAAGCTTCACTGTAATGACATAATCCCGACGATTGTTCAGTTCAATCTCACTGACGATCGGTCGCTTAGCAGAATGCTCGCTTGGCTTATACAGCGCATCAATCCACATTACTGTACGTCCAACTCAAGATAGAGACAGTAATCTCTCACCACATACACACACATACATCTCTGCCATGCGGATTATTAATCTTTGCGACTCACAGCTCACCTCAGCTGAGCTTCTTTTTAGTGCCAGCATTACAGCTGAACGCAGTGTGGATTTGTGCGATGGTACAGTTCTATGGAACACACTGCGCTTGCGTATGCCACATCAGCCTTAGGCACGGAAACAAATTGCTGTAGGTTTTAAACATCGATAAAGGGACGGTACGATGACTGATTAAGCCGTTTATACAGTATAAAGCATACAATCATTAAGAGATCCGAGGACAGACGTACCATAATGGATCTGTGCCCTTTCTGCGTTTACTGGCTGAAGGATTTTAACACATTGTCACATGTCTTGGACAAATTTCTGTTCTTGAATTCTTGTGAAAACCATTTGTGCTTGAAATCCAGTTACGTGTGTGTGTGTGTGTGTGTGTGTGTGTGTGTGTGTGTGTGTGTTTGGAATATTTTAGCTTTACAGTTTTCCCCCCTTCTATATCTATATAGAATCTATATAAATAAAATAAATGTTTTGTCTGTACATTGGTCAGAACTCGCTCTTTCAATGTTATCTTTACGTTTCATACATTGCCGGACTCGAAACCAGTCTGAAAAATTTCTCTCTATATGAAGATAGTCAGCAAAATATGTCACAAAGCATCACATTAATCCAGTAGGTAGTCAGTTAACGGTATTGTAGGTGACTGCAAAAGGTCTATAGTTACATATCCTATTCTTTAGGCATGAGGTGGGGTACACACTGGGCGGGATGCCAGTCCGTCAGCCCATATACAGTATACGCCTTCACACACACATACACACTATGGGCAGTTTGGGAACGTCAGTCTGAAAATTTCTGTCTGTATCTTTGTAAGTCTTACCGTCTGTCCAGCCAGATTTCGTCACAGATCATACAAATCAAAATGTTGAGTTATAAGGGAAGTTATGAGCAGTTTTGTGCCAGATTATAAATCGCAAATTTTACCAGCGTAGTGCACGTGAGTCAAAATGAAAAATGTTGAGTAAAAGCGATGTTACGACCAGTTATGTGACGGATTTAATAATCTACTTTAAAATAAGCTATTAATAAGCTACTTGCTCAATGTAAACAAACACCTGCACTAATAGATATTAATTAGAATTAATATCTATTAATTCTATTAGAATTATATATATAATTTTATTCTATTAGAATAATATATATTATTATTTATATATTAAATCATAAATTATTATTAAATAATAATTAATAAAATAATTAAATAAAAATAATTATTAAATAATTATTATTATTAAATAATAATTTATTCTAATATTCTATTAGAATAAAATGAGAAAGTTAAACTGAATATTTTTTACTGGGGTTTGCTGCTGAAATAACAGCACAGAAGTGGTACAAGTGAATTTTAATGCGTTTAAGTCGTTTTAAGACCAAACTTAATCTTTATCTGATTTATTCCTGTTACCGAACATGGAATGTATTTGGCTGACGATGAAAGAAGTACAACTTAATGTACTTAAGCGTTAAAAAAGGCGTAAGATACTCAACCTTAAAAAGTCTTATTTCTTTGTATTAATAAATTAAACAACAGTAATTTATGGGATTCCTCATACTGTAAATGTAATAAAAGTAATAGTGGACAATACTTTGGACTATAACTACTGTATATAGTGTACTATAAGTTTCTATAGAAAATGTTATGCTGCAGTTTTCTTTACACAAAAAATAAACACAAAATTCAAAAACTTCTATCTGCAACTATCTGCTTACATGATTTATTCATTCAGTCTGTTGTTTATTAGTCCTGCTGACTTGCAAAGACTGTGTCCCGAAGGTGCGGACGTAGAGAGAGAGAGTGTCGGGTTTTAATTGTTAGACAATGATGATACAGATTTGGATAGTAACTTTTAAATAGCGCTGCAAGAAACGTGACGTATGCTTGTGAACAAGTTTGTTTTAGAGCTCTGTATTTGAGCGGGGAATTGTGTGTTAAGCTGTGCCGTGTGTAATCTGGGGTATTAGTGTCTGCAGACTTAATCAGAGATCTGAGCAGCTTTTCCCATAAAACTCTCCACTGAGAGAGAGAGAGAGAGAGAGAGAGAGAGAGAGCATCATACATATGCGTGTATACTGCATTATTGGCAGTGAATGACGTTGGCCCTTTAACAGTGACACCTGGTCATCACTTGCTACTTTAGAAGAGAGAATTAAGTATAACGTGTTCATACAGTAGCTCTACACTTAAATTATTCATATCTCATTTATGGCATAAAAAGAATGAATTGAGTTGTGTATGAGAGAGGTTTATTTTTCCCTGTTGTTTTCTTCACGCTGGTTAAGCATGAGCAGGATGTTACTGAGTCCTGTTATAAATTAGAACTAAGGATGTTTCCTGCAGCATATATAGTTCTTCAAATCAATTTGATTTGTTTGGAGCGTTTAAGAATTGACATTGTCACAAAGCAGATTTAAATTTAGATCAGACTCTGAGGAATCAGCTTCAGAAAAGGAATCCAACCACCCAAAGTCAGAGAAAGCCAGGCAAAAGAAAAAGGCTGAATGAGGTGCATTCAAGTCAAACCGGGACTTTTTATTGCACAGAACACAGTTATATAATCTATATAATCTCCTGCCACACTAATGCACTTAACCCAGCATTTCACGCTGATGTGCATTAGTGTAGGAGGGGATTGCACAGAGAAGTAAAGGGAGTTTGCGGGATGTGGCAACAACTCCCTGTGAGTTTCTATAATGTTCAAGTGGTGTTCGTGAATGATTGCGTGTACAGTTCCCACAGACAGATGTGTCTCTTCCGCGAGTTGGCTACAAGCTACGTGTCAATTTTCAAGGATCAGATATTCCACTTGCTGAATGTTTATGGGAACAACTGCAGTAGATACCCTGGGAAAAAATGTGATTCCGCGCATTGTGCGTAAATTCTTCTAATTTCATCAGGAAAAAAAGTCCCGGTTTGACTTGAACACCCCTCATAGAATTAAGGGCATTAAGGGCATTCCATTTATTGTAGTGAAATAAAAACAAATCTTAAACCTTTAAAAAGTTTAATGATGGGATTAAATATAGCCTGTTCCTTATTAACAATTCCTTTTTAGGTAATTAAAAACCAAACTTCAAAAGCACTTCAAATACAAAAGTTTAACATTTAACTGAGCGGCACGTATCTCTGTCCTCCACCATAATTATTATTTGTAAACAAACAAGCAAATAATTCATTCCTACCACATGGGATAAAAATGTGTAAATAGTTCAGAGTGCGCCACCTGTAGGATTGTAAAGAAACAGCGACGTTTTACCGCTTAAAATGCCTGCAAAGTCTCAAAACTCAACAGAATCAATTTTTTTCTGAATTAATCTATAATGACTAGGAATTCCTTGACAGTGTTGACTAAAACATTTAGCTTTTATAGTTTAACAAAATACAAAAAAATTAATTTCACATCCAGAAATTGGTATTTTCATGCAAAAGATAGCAAAAAAAAAAAAAAAAAAAAAAGATTTCTCTCATGGAAGATCTGGTCACTATGGCTAATATTATTGAGATATCGTCAGGATCTAAACATGTCTTTCTGTGAAGCAATGAATTCAAGAGGAACGCTTAATCATCTCACTGCCTGTGCTGTGTCCTACTGTCCCTGTATGTCCTCTCTGCCCCCACTGCAGCATCCTGCTGTTATCTGATACTGCATTAGCTGTGTGTGTGTGTGTGTGTGTATATACAGTATATATACACTATATGAACAATAAAGCCTAGATTTAGCTTCCACTGCCTGTTTCATTTTTAAGTTCAGACAATATAAAAGAAAATGTGTGTCTGCATAATTACTCACGATATCCTCATGTCTTTCACATAATAGTTTATTCTCTATCACTTTTCTGCATCATTCTTTCATTTTCCATTTGCCCCTTCCTTCTTATAAGCGGTTTATTAATTCGTCTTGCTGTCTACCCCTGTCGTCTCATTTTTCTGGTCACTTTTCCTTTCATCCTCCATCTGTGCATTATATGCAGTCCATGAAGTGATGGAATGTTCATCCACGAGTACTCTGCAGGTTTGGTTGTGTCAGCAGAAGAGTTTATGCTGATATAAGGCTGCCTCGTGCGGTGAAGCCAGAGCTGGTAAGGCCGAGGCCGCGCCCTTGGGAATATGAGAATAATGACAGTTCACGGCATCTCTCTCTCTCTCTCTCTCTCTCTCTCTCTCTCTCAGAGTCGTAGATGATTATAGATTTTGGTCAGTGATTAGTCTGCTGGGGTGGTGGTTGTTAGCATTATTGATCTAGGCCATGGAATTGCATTGATTATTGGTTTGTGTGCTTGCAGTGCTGTGTGTGGAAGAGCTGTGCATATCTGAAAGGGCTTGTTGTAGCATTTGGAAATAAACGGAATTACTGAATTACTGCAGATGGGGTTATTAGCATTTTCAACCTTCTGACAAACCTCCAGGCACTTCATACTGTAGCAATGGACTTTGGAGAGTCTATTATTTATTAATTATACATTGATAATGATGACTCGGGTATTAGACAAAATTCTGATTCATACATACATCATCTAGCGCAGTCCTGCCTAACCAGCACAAAGATTTCTTCTAATATTTCAGTATAAAATGGAAAAACACTTTGTAGTGGCTCTGCTCTTCTATCATCCCCTTAGTGTAACTTTGTTTGAGCAATGGGATAAATATGGCCGACAGCAAGTTAGGTGAAGACGATACACAAACGAGGCTTTTGCATATTTTTTCTTAACACCACTGATTTCTTCCCTGCTTCAGATCCCTAGGAGAGTCGCAGAAGTTAAACCGAAATTACACAGTATCGTGCCACATTGTCATAATTGCATGTCCGGTATCACAGGGTGTTTAGTAAAATGCTTTTAAAGGACAGTATGAATGCTAAATTAAGAGTACTTACTGTATGACGCAACACATCTTCACAGTCTCTTGTGAATGTGCCGAGTATGTAACTTGACAACAACTTTGCTGAGGCAGTGGGTCATGGTGTAGAAACGCTCAGGTGTAGTAATGATCAGCTTTCTCTTCATTAAAACCTAGTGCATTATTTAATGTTATCAAAGAAATTGGTAGAATCTCCCAAAACAGCCTCCCATGAATATTTTTACATAACATTTCCACTGATGATTCCTTTGCCCTTTCTTAATAAATATTTCCTCATTCTTTTCAAACTTATTTACGTAATTTTTTTTTATTCTGTAAACCTGCTTTGAGACAATAATCATTGTTAATATAATTTATAAATAAAACCCAGTTGAATGAATTTGAACACTGATGAGGCAAACTTCAAATCAAATTTTCCTAAACACTGATCTGTATTTTGCGGTAGAAATGCCCTGTAATGCACTTTTAGGTAGACATTTCGGTACACTGAGCAGCCATAACATTAACACCACATACAAACAATACATTACCATTAATTATCAATTATACACCAGTACAGTGGTGACAGGATCAAGGGCATCAAAGGTGCACTCATGCCCGCGTGAACCAAAGCCTGTGTGGTCTGATCCCACAGTGCTGCAACAATTTACAGAAAAAGTCAATCCTACTTGATAGACCATGATAGAAAGGCACCAGAACAGGCAAAGAGCCCAAGGCCGCCGACCTACAGTAGTCTCCAAACTACCCAAAGTACCCATGGGATGTGCCAGACAAACGCTATCCACAATGGCCCACCACACAAGCCACAGCATCAAATGGATCTGCTGCCAAAGTCCTGGTGTTAGACACCAAGGCAACCACCCAGACGCCCTGTGGAGCCACGCCCTGAGGGACCAGAGCCGCACAGGTGGAACGAGGGGAACCTACACGATAAAACGGCTTATTGGTGTACTCTACAGTATGTTTTGCTGTTTGAAGACACAATGCTGCGTGAACTGAATCTGCATCAATGTTTTTACACACACACAAGTGTGTAGGAAGCAGGGCAATGTGCTTTTTCAGCATCAGGCATTGCTAAGACTCATTATAGTTTTATCTTTAACTTTACTGGAAATCATCTCTGTTGAAACCTGAGTGGCTTTTATTGATTCCTCGCTTTTGTGTGTCTCTCCTGCTCTTTAGAATGATAATCTGAAACAGTATGCCTACTTTGATACCAGACTGACTACTAATTGTGAGAGATACTCACAGACATACTGTAGTTGTGATCATCTTTGTATGCTGTATGTTTTTTTTTTTTTTTTTTTTTTTTTGGCATTTAACTCCAGGCATTTGCGATTCCTTCTTGAGTTTTGATCCTCTGAACCCTATACATCAGATTCGTCAACAGCCTTTCTGTAGAAATCATTTCAGCTTTAGTTTCGTCCTTGAATTAGCAACACACTGCAGGACTCCATTTTGTTCCTGGAGCTTATTCTTGAAATATTTATGAGTCATGCTGAGCTCTTACTCAGACTTTCTGAAAACGTATTATTATAGTTAAATACCATAAAGCTTTACAAAAAGCACCTAATCTTATAGCGTCTTGTTCTGCAGGACTCCCTCATCCTGGAGAAGAGTGATGTCCATCATACCGTGTGCTCATTCCAAGACGACTTCCAGGAGTTTGAGATGATCGATGACGAAGATGAGGATGATGAGGAAGATGAGGATGGAGAGGCAGATCCCGATGCGCCTCCGTCTCCTTCCGCATCTCCTCCTCCCTCCCCTACTTTCGGTTCACTCAAGAGCCGCCCCACAACCTTAAACCTGACCACTGCGGTTTCACAGGTGAAGACAAACAGCCAATGTTCTACTGCTTTAAAATAGTTGGAAATATGTGACTTAAAGCCAAATCTTTGTTTTTGTTTTTTTTTTCTTCTTCATCATAGGATTCCTTGAACAACAACAGTAGTGTATCTCCACGAAAGTCAAGCTGGCAGGAATCTCTTCGCAACTCCACGTCACAGGGTAATTATCTTATTGAGCAGTTTCTTTTTTATCTTTTTTTTTTTTGTGTTCATTTTTATTCTGCCTGCTGTTGTAATGTTGATAATTTTCCATTGCATTTTTATGTGAAAGCAAAAATGAGAGATGTTCAAGTCAAACCAGGACTTGTTATGAAATCAAAGGTGTAAAATCGGCTGACTTTAACAGAAGACATCAAGCACAGTATGGTGATGAGCCACGGTGAAATATTAGAATGTTGCTACAGTAACATTCTAAAGAAGGCCGTATGACTGAGAGGGATGATCCTGGCCGAGGTGCCTCGAAACCATTCATTTCCATGAACATTTTTAGCGAGAGGGATACTTGAACTTTAACAGTCAACAGATAACTTGTTATCAACTTGAGGAAAAAATATCTGTCTCTGGGAACCGTACACACAAATCGGCTGGCAGTCGATGCTACCACATCCCCGTACTGTACGGTCCTGACCTCGTTCAAAGTGATTTCCACATGTTTTGGCCATTAAAGGAGTTCCTGGGAGGCCAGCGTTTCAGACGTGAAGCAGGCAGTCTGATCACAGCTCCAGCACACTGAAAGCACTAGTGAAATGCTGGGATAAGTGTACTAGTATAGCAGGGGGTTATATAGAGAAATTAAGGTAGTTTTTACTCTAATAACCTTGTTCTGTTATTCTTTACAATCAAAAGTCCTGGTTTGACTTGAACACCCCTCATACATATGGCTTGGATATGTAGGATATTACAGCATTGCGGGTAGAAATAAAAACAGCTTTACATGCTGGTGTACATGCTGGAGATGTATAATTTCATGAAAGACATTTCCACATGTGCTAAACTGTCTTGACAGTATTTATCATACTGTATAAATCTTTGGAATAAATGTGAGGCAGTAAAGTGTGAAACAGGCATTCTTAAATTCTCCAAGTATATTCCTCACACTCTTCATATCTATCACATCAGGTCGTATGTCTCCAAGCCACACTTGCCTTGAGGATGGTTCCCACGTTACTGGCACATGTACAGGGGTTCCTGGCACCACCGTCTCTGCCAAAGGTACTCCCCCAAACCCACCTGCCCACTGTGGTCTCAATCAGTCACCTGGCAGGCCGCTGCTGTACGACTTTGAGGGCAACAGACGCGAACGTCTCGAATACGGTACAAATAAAATCTGCCTTTGCTTGGGGCCCATCGACATGAACAAACATTTACAACCCTGAACCTGAAGTTGTCAGCACACTTTCCCCCAAGTGCTCACCATCACATCCACTTTGTCCATCAGTAATGTATTTTAAATGTACAACAGTAGGTTTTCATACCTTAAAGGTTTTCTAAAACATGATAAGTATTGTTCTGTATTTGTGTTCTTTATAAACCTTTTTAGCTTTTCTTCTCCTAATCTTGTGTTTTTTTCTCCCTGTGCTGTTTTTTTTTTTTCTAATCAGGTTCATTTGGTCAGCACAACTCTTCGGGTGGTCCTGAGGTCACTGAGATAAAGTCTACTGTTGAAGAGACTCATGAGGAACGTGTCCCCTCAGGCGATGATTGCACTTCCCAGTGCTCTGATACCGAAGTTGACCATGACCTCAATGGCCATGCCAGACGCAGACAATGCCGTCCTCGACATGATGACACATACACCATCACTACGGAGACTGCTGATGACCCAGAGCTGGAGAATGACTTTACGATGGATGGCACCAGCAAGTGCCTATCCTCTACAGCCCCGATAGGGAATGATGCAGAGACCCCGCTATCAGATGAGGAGTTGGATAAGGAATTTGAGATTGACTTCATGAACCAGGAGACCTTTGATCTAGATTGTAAGGATGAAGAAGGTTCATCCTATGTAGAGTTTCCCAGCATTGAACCCACAGATCCGTCCTCCCTCTCTGCCAACGCGTTCTCCAGTCACTCAGAACCCAGGGATGAGTCTTTTGACTTGCCTCCGAATCAACCTGTTGCTGCATCAAATGACACAACGTCTCCATCCTCTGACCCTGGCATTGCTGACATGAATGCCAAACGCTATGCAGAGTCAGACCACCACAGTGATGACCTTAGCTCCCCTGGATCTGACTCTGATCTTGAAGGTGAGCTGGAGGCAGAGTTTGCCTGTGGTGGACCACTGGTTAGTAATATGATTTCATCGATCTCTGAGACAGAGCTTGACCTGACTAGTGAGTCCAGCAGTGGAAGGTCCTCACACCTCACAAACTCCATTGAGGAGGCAAGCTCCCCCACATCTGACCCTGAGCTGGACCATGAGCTTGATGTCGAGCAGGACAGTGGCATTGTGGGTCTGAAGACATCTCTTCTTTTAGGTCAACCAGAGCCCATTAAACAAGACCTTTCACTGTATCTACAGCACAGTCCAGACATTCATCCTTTTGATGATCATGCCCTGATGGGGCTGCAGAATGTGGATGATGAGCAAGGGTTTGAACATCAAGCTGATCCTGATGAGACTCTGCCTCCAGCTGTGCCCTGTGATGACAGTGCAACTCAGCAACTACTGCTGAAGATTGAACCAGATCATAGCCTGGAAAGCTTTAAACGGTCTTTCTACCTTCCTGTTGAACCTAGACTCATACCCTCAGTAGACGACTATGATGGAACCACTGAAGGAGACTCTGAATCTGAATCAGAGGATGAACTTAGTGAGAACTCTGACTCACCATGGCTTCTTAGTAACTTGGTCAACAAAATGATTTCAGAAGGGTCCTTTCCAATCCACTGTCCAGAGGATTGTCTCAGGCGCTCTGCCTCCATCTCTGACACCATCTCACCCTCATCTGACCTGGAGACTGAAGCATTCAATGAAAGCGAAGGCTACAGGACACAGACGCCAAAATATGAAGGAGACTCCCAGGAAGAGCTGTTGGAAAGCTCAGGAATGAGGACAGATGGAGAAAAAGAGGACAGGAGAGGCAGTTGTGGACCCGAAGAGGAGCAAGAAAGCAAGGCTCTCAGCTCTTGTCTATACATGAGCAATCCTACACATGACACAGTAGTTCCTGTGTGCTTGGAAAGATATCAGTCCAACAACACAAAGCAGGACTGTACATCCCAGAGGTCACTTAAAAATCAACATGAAGAGGAAGAGCCAAATAATGACTTGATGATGGACAGGATGAAGGATCTGGATTCACCCAGCCTGAGTGAGAGCATCATCAGTGACAAGGATGAGGGGCGAGAGACAAGAGTGGATCCACTAGCTCTGGAAAAAATTACAGAGGTTAAAAACAGTCTGACGCTTGACATCCCAACAGCACAGACTAATCGGTGCTTCAGCCTCACATACTCTACAGATAATGATGAAGATGAGCAAGATGCATCACCTTTCCTAGAAGCCATTCACAATCCCCCCTCACCCTATGGAGACGACACTTACCTGGACAGTTCCCCACCTATTGATGAGAGTGTCCGAGAGTTGCGCAATACCTTTGAGCCAGCAGATGTCAGACCTGTCAATGACTCCCTGGCTTATGACTCAGTAAAATACACCTTGGTTGTGGATGAGAATACTACTCTGGAGTTGGTGAGTCTGAAGCGATGCACCTCTGTTCTGAGTGATGATAGCGATGGACTCTCCACGGTTTGTGATGAAGAGGCTGCTGATGAGGATGAAGATATCTATGGGCAGGGCCAGACTGTAGGAGGAATGCGCCCTGATCTGCTATTGAGCTCCTCCTCGGAAGAAGATTCTTCACCAGAGGCAGACCTACCTTTCTCCAAGAAATTTCTCAACGTGTTTGTCAATGGCACATCGCGATCCTCCAGTAAGTAAGAGTTAAGAGTTTTCTAACCTCTTAACCTCTAAATAAAACGCAGTAAGATTATGATGAATAAGGTTCGAGTATAGTGAAATGTACTGTATGGGCATACATTGACCAGCCACAATATTAAAACCCAAAACATTAAGCCCAGTTTGTTCTTATGTTGGAGGCGCAGCCCTGGAACCCCGGGGTATGAATCCACAAGACATGTTGGGGTGTGCTGTTGTGTCTGGCAACGGGATGGAAGTGGCAGATCCTTTGGGTGCTGTTGGTTGCAGGGTGGGGCCAACATGCATCAGACTTTTGACTGGTTCATTCTGTGGGTACTTTGATTGATTGAGATCTGGGGAGTTTGGAGGTCGGATCAACAAACTTGAGTTTTTTGTCTGCTAAGTCACATATGGGGCAGACTGTGATGCATTGGGGGTTTTGATACCTTTTTACCAACATTAGCTCTTTTCAACAATTTGTGCTACCTTTGCTTTTCTGTGGGAACAGCCCATAAGGCTGACTTTTGGTCCCCTCATGCATAGCTGAGCCTTGGGTGCACATGATCCGGTCACCAGTTTGCTGGTTTAAGACGCATGATCGTCATTATTCAGTTCATCGTGTGGTGATGTTAGTGTCGTGGCTGATTGGTGGATGTATTTTTGTGAACGTTTTGCATTTTTAGTAAAATGAACTGTAGAATTGGTGTACATATTTCCGTTTCTCATTCAAAGCGATCGGAAATGTCAATTTTTCCACTCATCTGTAGTAAGAGTTTTTTTTAATTTTATGTAATAATTTAAATGATGGCATTGACTTGCCGTACATATAAACTATTCATGAGGTTCTTCGGAAGGAGTGCTTTGGAAGTGAACAAATTCATGCACATTTTCATATGATATGTTGAGAAGATGTTTACGTTTACATTTCAGTCTCTTGTGCTTTGTGTTTCAGGTACAGAATCATTCGGGTTGTTCTCTTGCACAATAAATGGAGAGGAGAGAGACCAGACGCACAGAGCAGTGTTCAGGTAAATAAAAGATGTCAATTACAGTTACATTAATAGAACATTTGACGGTACTTTCATTCAGGGTGACTTCCATTTATTTCCTTATACTTCTGAGCAGTTGAGAGTTGAGGGCCTTGATTAAGGGAGATTAATGATGCTGGAGGTTGAACTGCGACCTTCTGATAAAGAGTCCAACTTGCATGTCATCAGACACTCTGCATGCTGTTAGTTTTTTACTTCCTAAATGAAGAACTGCAGGCTAGCAGTCCAGTCAACATGATACCAGCTCTATAACAAAAGCAGGCTCACTCACTGACGTATTTCTACAGGTTTATCCCACGTCATGCAGATGAACTTGAACTGGACGTCGATGACCCGCTTTTTGTTGAGGAAGAGGAGGATGATTACTGGTACCGTGGCTACAACATGCGCACGGGGGCTCGGGGGATCTTCCCTGCCTATTATGCTCACGAGGTCATCGGCCAAACCAAAGACATGATGGGTAAGATCCGAGACCAGTCTGTGTTAAAAAACTGCTTTAAAACCTACATTGTTTTGTACTGCAAGTGCTGGTTCTTGCTATTACACAATGAGGTACCGGTTCTCAAATGTTTTCATAGCAATGAAGAGAAACCCAGCATGGATGGAGAGTTTCACTGTGCAGTTTTTGGGTTCAGTTGAAGTGCCTTACCACCAAGGCAACGGTATCCTCTGTGCTGCAATGCAGAAGGTAAAACATGTATAAATAAATCAATTCAGCACAAGGTATATCACAGTCAGAGATACATGATCAGCGGTAAAGCGTCCGCTGTTATGCCTGTCTTTGCCTTGTAGATCGCCATGGCGAGGAAGAGGACAGTGCATCTCCGTCCTCCATCTTTGTGTGAACTGGAGATTAGCCTACAGGGAGTGAAGTTGATCATGAGTCTGGAGGATGAGTATGACCTCTCTGAGGAGGTGAGAAAGAGAGAGATCATAGAAGGGAGGATGGAAAAGAGAATAGAGTTTGTTACTTCTTGTTCTTGTATATTAGATTGATTGACAAGCTTTATTTAGGGTATGGAATGTCTTTCTTTTCTTCCAGTTTGACAGATGTAGTCACTTCTTCCAGATGAAAAACATCTCTTTCTGTGGATGCCACCCAAAAAACAACTGGTAGAAACACTCCGTCATCACTCTCTGGTTGAATACAATATATAGGTAAATTAAGTCTTGTGCACCATTTGAGCTCTCCTTTGTCTTTTCTGTCTCTGTTTTGCAGCTACTTCGGCTTCATTACCAAGCACCCAGTCCTGAACAGGTTCGCGTGCCATGTCTTTGTCTCTCAGGAGTCCATGCGGCCTGTGGCTGAGTGTGTGGGGTGAGCTGATTACTCTTGCACTATTGTAGTCTTAAACAAACAACAACAACAACAACAACAACAAAAAAACATCCAAAAACAAGGACTTTGAAGCTTAGTTTAGGGAGAAGGACAATGTCAGTTTAATGTACAAAGAAAGTTAGAGAATTAGGGAGGGATGAAGGAGGGAGGATTGGAGGGCCGGATGAGATGATGCTAATGATGATGTGTTTCCATCACTGACCCATCAAGCACACTGCAGCATGAATAATTGAACATTCCACACATCATCCTGAAGATAGAGAACAGACACGGGAGAGGAGTTATCGCCCCTCATCAGTGTGAGAGACCCAGCCTCATCAAATTAATATGACCTCATTAACACAGTCATAAATTACTCATAAAGAGGGGGGGGGGGTGGAGGGAGGGGGAAAGAAGAAGAAGAAGAAGTAGAACCGCTGGTCATTTGTCATGTAGACTAGGCAAAGTTTCCTGAAAAGTCCAAAAGGACATTGTGTAAGAATGACGAGTCTGTTTTTGTAGTTGAATATGGTGCCAGAGTTGAGGGTTCGATTCACACCTCGTGTCTGTGTGGAAGGGGTTCGCATGTTCTCCTCATGCCTGGTGGGTTTCCTCCGGGTACTCCTCACACAGCGTGTCTGCATCCTGTGATGGATTGGCACCCTGTCCAGGCCCAGTACTCAGACTTATGGCCCAAGTCCCCTGTGATAAGCTTCAGGCCCCCATGACCCTGTACAGCATAAATGGTATAGAAGAAGATAAAGAAAGATGGCATCCTGCATCCTGTGCTCGAATCCACTTGAAAACTGGTCTCGGGCACAGTACTTGAGACGTACTTGGAATATGACTCAAATCAAATATTTAAGCCAACTCTACGTTTACACCGAAGAACGAAGTTGGCCACTGGTTAGAATGTGACATCATCACCTGATATCTCTGTGCCAATGTCATCCTCTGAACTACACAACCATAGGCGATGGCATAGAGAGGCCAGCGAGGGGGCGCTTTTGCAGTTTTTACCTGAAATGCCAATAATGGTCAGCACATCATGGACTCCCTGGTACTCTTCTTGTCTTAGAAATGTTTATTGGCAGTTTGTAAACAAGCTACAGTAGGTGCACACTGCCATCTACTGCATTGGAGATTGTAAATACACAAATGTCCAGAACAATAATCCTAGTTCCTAGTTTGAAAGCAGTTTAAGACACATGAGTTATTGTGCTGAATCATTTGCTATCATTTAGAAATTGTTAATTAATCCAGGATGACAGAGGGACACTAAACCATACTGTTTTTTTCCATCAGATGTTTACTTATTTTGTTATAGTATTAATATAAGTGCTTATCTCATATCTCATATATTTTATTGTTCTTAGTTTTATTGTAACTGGTTTAAAATATTCATGCATTTGCATGTAATTATCAGGATTAATGGTCTATAGACAAATTAGAACCTATAGTTTTGTCCGAGCTATTAGTATTTGTCCTAATCATTATTCTGTGTGTGTGTGTGTGTGTGTGTGTGTGTGTGTGTGTGTGTGTGTGTGTGTGTGTGTGTGCAGACGTGCGTTTCAGGAGTATTATCAGGAGCATCTTGAGTACGCCTGTCCCACTGAGGATATCTACCTGGAGTAGAGGAAAAGAAAAAAAAAAAAGGTTACCATGGTAACCTCTGCCCAACAACAGAAGTGTGTTCCTGGCTTTGGCCACTTGGGGGCTCCTTATGACCTTTAAAGGGTTTAATGTATGCCTTTCTTATGAGTTTCTTTTC
>JAAGKR010005441.1:0-26312 GCA_011419295.1 Clarias macrocephalus | reverse complement strand
CCCCCCCCCCCCCCCCCCCACATGAACTGACCTGAACACATAAGTTTAAAAAAAATTAGTGATGCATCCATTTGTTTCACCATAAGTTTTTTTTCTTCTCTCTTTTATTTCTTCTCATTTCTGAAACAGATTGCCTGTTTAATTTTGTATGAATTAGTACCTAGGATTGTGGCTCAGTCAAGATACTTTTACTTTCACCTGGTTTAGAAAATGCCAAAACTACGACTTCACACATTTTAATGCATGGCTTTGAGGGTTATGCTCACAGGCAGATATACACACAGGAAATACTTATATTTGAAATTCATTTCGAAGGATGGGTTTCGTTTGTAAATATGTACTCGTTTGATTATTCCGAAATACGCTGAACGAGGTTTGTACTGAAATGGACATCGGGACAGGTGTTGGATTAGTAAAATAATGATTCTCTGCTCGCTGTAGTAGAAGGTTCTTTGTGCGTTCTTATTATACCATCCTGTAAATACTGTATATTTAGTAACCAGTAGGTGACTACTACAGACGTTCGTTACATCACTGTATGTACGTAGCACCTCCATCAGCAAACGGAAGAATGAAGCGGTTTGGCAGGTGGCCAGGAGGGCATGTTTGTTAGCCTGAGAATGGAGAGCCAGGTAGCATTGGCCATGCACGGTCCTGTAAATTCCTAACCTCTTACCAAATTACTCGAGCTCAGCTATAGCTTCCTGTTCCCAATGACTCTTTTTTGCGTGACTCTTTGTTGGCCATCTCGTGTAAATCTTCAGACTGTGCTTTAGTGCTTTGTGATTCTAAGTCTATTTAGTCACTCTCTTCGTTCATTGAAGGCTAACAGGTAAACGTATAGCCAGCCACTGGCACGCTGCAATCATCAGCCAGATTACTTAGGGCAAGGCCTGATTAAAAATCGACAGCTGTTCGAAATAAGGCTATTAAAAGATACAGTAGTGATGAACAACAAATAAAACTGTTACATGAAAATCTTTTCAGTAAAATAAACATGCAGTTTTTAGGAGGGTTATAATAATAATAATAATAATACCATTACCATCTAAAAGTACCATTGTATAAATATTTTTTCATACATTTTTTCCTACATGCCCTTATACAGTACTATGTAGAAGTCTTCAACCACCTCTCATTCCTGCATATTTTGCCAGACTTGTATTTTATTATATTAACAAAGTTAATGAGGTTATAGTTCTCCAGACTTCCTGAAGGATTTTTTTGCCTCCCATTTTCAGTCCGGTCCCTGCACCCCTGTACCAGTTTCAGAGGAATGAAACATGTGAAAGAAACCAGTGAGAAACAGGTGCAGATGATGACTGATGATCAGGCCGGTGATTAGTATAGTGGTGATGCTGAATGCTGCGTGGTTGGAACAGACGAGAGGGGAAATGAGATCGCTGCGAAGTCGTGACATCCACTATATTGACTAAAGTAGTTGTCCAAACATGTAATGACATCATATCCAAATACTGCACATATACTTCAGTATGGAGTTGCTACCCGTTTTGCAGCTATAACAGCTTCCACTCTTCTTGTAAGACCGTCCACAAGGTGTTGGAGTGTTCATGCCAGTTCATTCTGTAGAGCATTTATGAGGTCAGGCACTGATGGTAGATGAGAAGGCCTGGATAGCCCATCCACACCGAACTCATCGAACTATGTCTTTATAGTGCTTTGCTTTGTGCACTGGGGCGCAGTCATGTTGGAATAGAAGAGGGTCTTCCCCAAACTGTTGCCACGATGTTGGAAGCATGACGTTGTCCAAGATGTCTTGGTGTGCTGAAGCATTAAGATTGATTGTAGAGGCCTGATTGATTGAAACACCTGAATTCAATAATTCACAAATTTGGCCTGTTAATACTTTTGTCCATATAGTGTATATCATTTAATTTAATTTCAAATGAAAAAAAAAATATATATATATAGGGGTGGCTGAAGACTTTTGCACAGTACTGTGCCTAGAACAAGTGACATGTCATGAACCTCATCGTCAAGTGAAGTGAAATGATTGTACGGTGATGGACAGTTTTTGAGAACTTTTATAATTTTTGCGTACAAAAGCAATCGGCTGATTGAAATACTAACAATTTTGAAAAATTGGACAATCTACAGGAAGTGAAGGAAAAACCTTGGGTTGTCATCTTGTAGTTTATTGAAAAGAATGTAGATATTATTGTAAAAGCCAGACATTCTCCTAGCCAGCATATATTTTTATGGTTACAGCTGATACACTTTAAATTATAGACCTGCATGTATTTAGCGCTAGCGTTTGAAATTATTTGCCTGGACGTTCCTATGCTGTTCAAAGTAACACACAACCACAGAAATCTCACGGCACTGATCGGAAATGCAGTTTAATCTCTCTACTTTAGTACCAGACACAATGAAAATGATTTTATTTTCTCCTTTGTAGCCGCTTCCTTAACCTTTACAGCGTTATGGCTAGACTAGACACAGTAGAGAGCCCTCTCCTGGCTGTCTTCATGTACGATTGGACTTCCTGTACCATATGAATTAATTACTGTATATAAACCAGGAAAAGCACTGGAATAGTAATAGAAGGCTTAACGGTTGGATCTTGTACACCTTGTACTGTACATTCTCACCTTCGTTAGGATTTTCCTTTGATCTGCCACAATGAATTGAACTACATAGACTTGAAATAAAGGGAAATATAGAAGAAATTGTAATTAAAGGAATGAATAGGCCTACAATTAGATTCGAATTTTGCTTCTCTGTGTGCTGATGCTTTTAAGGAGATATTATTAGTAACGAAGGACGTGATTCCTTGGCTCCTGCAGTAGGCGTGTTTCGTCATCCCGGTGTCAATAGGGTCGAGCATCATAGCAGTGGAACTTCTAGACTTGTCCTAATTGCAGTGATCGATGAACTCACTGCATACTGTACCACACACACCTACAGTACGACCGTACACCAGCGGCCTGCGATCTGATGCCATCGTCCCTCGTCCGTTTGTGCTGATGCCACATGTAGGAAAGAGCTGCAGACTATAAATGTGATCATTTGGTGTCAGTTAGATTGCTGTAAATATTCTAGTTGAGATGATCATACTGTGTCCTTTCTATTTGAGTGTTACTGAAATAAATCTGTAAATCTGAAATGAACAATAGCGCTGACAACGATAACCGATCACCCATCAAGTAACAGGGGTTCTAAACTGTAAGCTGATTCCTTTTAGCGTTCGGTATTTCAGTTCCGCTGCTTCACACTGCTGTATATTTGTGGTTGAACGTTGTCACACCGTGCTGCATAACAGACGCCTGTCAATCAGCCGTGTACGCCTTTCATACAAAAACCCCCCCCAGGTTTTTATGCTAACGCTAGCAGTATCAGCCCAAGCGTTTGGTCTGACGGAGGTTAGCAGAGACAGATCAGGACACTCATCAGGACTCGACTGTTTTTCATCAAGATGTTAGTTCATTAATGTTTGTCCGGAAAGTAAGTGGATTTCTCTGAATGTTTTGTCTACATTTAAGCATTTTACAAAAAATCACCCACCGGTCATCAAACCCCCTTTATGTATCGAAGCAGAGCAACTTCTGGAGTATGTAAGCTTGGATAGCTGAATGACAACAATAACTGCAAATCTTTTGGACTGTAATTCCATAATGCAGACCTTTACTGTATATCAAGATGAACAGCAACAGTATGACATACTAGCTATCTTGTATCTTTAAAAATGAAACTTGTAAAAACCAAAATGGAAAAAAAAATAAAAAAAATTCCCTGCCTTGTCATGGATTTGGTCTTACGAATAAAACACTATATGCTTGATGTCATCACGGTGTTTGGGTCTTTTTGTCGGTGCGTATGGACAGTGTGATGCTCAGATATAATTATATGAATACAGTATATATTTCTTAACAACCTGGCAACAAAATAACACAGACCAAAATGTTTTGAAGGTAATTTTTTCGCCCTCATTTTTCACATTTTCAGAATATTAATTTACACACTCTTTTTAAAGAAAGCACAGACTGTTATTTGAAAGTATGCAAATTTTTAAGATAACAAAAAGTATAAAACTGACAAACTGAAAAAATAAGAAAAAAAAGTCAAAGAAACAACATACAGTGCCTTGTATCATATATTTAAAAATCACACTTCAGATTATTCATATTATTATCGGATTCAGATCATCAAACAAACTTTATTATTCCACAAAATGCAGTTTTTAAATAATAATTTTACTTATAAAAAGGAGAAAAAGCTGCCCAAACCTACCTGGCCCTATGTGAAAGAGTAATTGTGTTGAACGCGGTGCGAGTCCTGTAACATGTGACATAAAACTAACAGCGTTTCATAAAAAGAACATCATAGCAGCAGTCAAACATGGTGGTGGTAGTATGGTGGTCTGGACCTAGATGACTTGCTATAATTGTAAAAATGTAAAAATGCTATGAATCTGCATATGAATTCTATGCGCTACCAAGAAACCCTGAAGGAGAATGTCCAGCCATCAATTTATGACCTCACACTCAAGCGCACTTGGGTTATACAGCTGGACAAATGATCCGAAACCCACCAGCAAGTCAACTTTTGAATGGCTAAAAAAATTAATTAAGGTTTTGAAGTGGCAAAGTCAAAGTGTGAGGTTAAAGAAGAGTGGGCAAGAGTTGTTGCGGCCAAGGGTTGTACAAACAGTTATGGGGTTTAGGGGCAATTACTTTTTCACACAGGACTTTTTGGACGTTTTGGACATTTGTTTTCCCTTTAATAAATAAAATCATAATTTAAAAAATTGCATTTTGTATTTACTCGGGTTATCTTTGTAAAATATTAACATTTGTTTGATGATCTGAATCATTTAAGTATGACAAAGTTGCAAAATATAATAATAATAATAACCAGGAAAACACAAAAAACAGGCAAATACTTTTCTACGGCAATGCATTTTGAAACAAGTCAAACCGTAAATCATGTGAAAGCAACATGCAACAATAAAAATCAACGCTCTGCTTGTTTTACTGATAAAATAATCGTCACAAGGAAATATGCTTATGATTTTATCGTTAGCAAAATTACACAATAGACAAATAATGTGTCCATGATTCCTATAATTAATTTTGATCAAAAGAGAAAAATGAATAGAAATCTGATTGCTGCGTGCTAGGAAGACCATAACAGAGCAGCATCTCCGATATAAACGAAATCAGTCCCAGTGTTAGACTATGATTCATTTAAGAGCAATTTAAATGCATGTGCATTAATTATTATACACATTTCCAAAGCCATTCAGTCTCTCTCCTAAGAGATGTGTGACTTGATTTTAATGCATTTTATATCTCTGGCCTGTTTTTCCCTTTAAAAAATAAATGATATGATGTTTATTAAAAGACTGGATGGTGTGTAGTCCCACAGTGGCAGCATTCTGGTCTGGGAGAGCACTGAGGGTTACAGCAGGGCGCCAGATTAGGATCAGTTCCTTTTCCAATCTCACTTTCTCCGAATTGCATCGAGGACTCAAACCCGTCCTTGAGACGATTGATATTCTGCAACACATTGACCAGCTCGGGATGATCCTTCACACTCAGGCTGTAGTGTTCGGATGGATCAGACTCCAGGTCATACACCAGAGGGGGGTCGTGATACTTCAGGGGAGAAATCATCTGACAGTCCTTATCTGGGTTTGGATCACTGTGTGGCGATCCTAGGAGAGTGAAAAGGGTAAAAAGTTGTTCTGGATGCACAGGGTGTACAACGATTAGCTACAGTATAACTCTAACACCACTGCCAGGTGAATTGAATAACACCGATGGTCAATTATATACAGTACAAGTAAACTGGTGATAGCATTATGGGCACTCAAGACACATCTACTGTATCCCTGATGCGGCCAAAGGCTGGATTGATCCTACAGAAAAGCCATGAAATATAGGAACACCCAGTGCATTGCAGCCTAACAGGTATGGGGCTCAAAAGGCAAAACATTCAAGGTCGTTGATCCAGCCTACAAACTCCCCGGATCCCAACACATTCAAGCATCCATGGGATGCACCGACTAAACAATCCATGGAGATTCATGGAGGTCCCATCCCCCAACCCACTGCACCTAATGATACCCCAGAGTCCCTGGAGAAACATGTCCTTACGGTAGGTGCCAGAGCTGCGCCAATGGCACAGGGAACCCAAAACCAAGGTGTTTTAATGCTAACGGTTTTAGAGCTATGATTGATTGGTGCATATGTCAGTTTAAACGCTACATAAAGACATTTAACTGTTTCTGAGCAGAAGTAGATCTAAGCCAGAACTCACCCCTGGTGTAATAGTGAGCTTTATATTTTCCCATTCTGACAGCAAACACACCATACTTCTCACTGGGGTCGACTGGGTAGTAAAACATGGCCTTCCTTTGACCCTGAAACCCAAAGCAGATTGAACCGAATAAAGTCAAGTAATAAAAGCAACCCTATGAAGGTGATTCATTTTTAGAGAACAGGGCACAGCCTTATCGAGTCACGCTTCCTTACTGCTCCATGGTTGAACAATATATCAAACATGTCCACGCCATCCAGCTGAACCTGGGGTAATGGAGCTCCAGCCAATCTGGCAAAGGTAGGCAGGATATCCAGGGTACTGGACAGACTGTGCGTGACACCTAGGAAAGTAGTTTTTGTTTAAAATGAATCGAATTCAACCTGACATCTATTAAAAAGTCATGCAATGTAGGTAGATACATAATAAAACAATTGATAGGAAATCGGAGAACAGGGTGGCATCATATTATCATCATGCTGAAGCAGATTCCTTTTTATTATTAGTGTATTATTCCATTTATAGCACGGCAATGTCGCAACAATTATACTTTTTTTATTTATGAATCTTCTAACCATTTATAGTTACATGTAATGTTGTGGAACATCTGTGAAACAATTTAGCTGCTGTTATCAGTTATGTAAGAGCAGCTATAAACAGTTCTTCCCCACCAGTCTCTTTTTTGACTCTTATAAATATTTTTTTTTTTAAATGTATTAATGAATGAATAAATGATTACAGCTTGTGATGTTTGAAATTGCAAAGCACAGCAACTTTGTACTCAAATCCCCACCCTAATGACTAATTCCCTAAAATCTTAAATAAGGCTACGTTCACATTACAATCCACATTGTTCAATTCAGATTTTTGGGGTCAGATTGGAATTTGCACGTCATTACGGTTCCCATTCATAATTAGTGATATATAATTACAAGTGACTTTTATCTGACTCTAATGTGGATGCATCTGTCCTCTGAAAAGGCACCTGTGCAGACATTGATGCATTTTTTGCTTGCACAATTTTTTTTAACAATGAACGCTATTTTAGTAAAAATACACTATGCGTGCGGTTTTGTTCTGGAGGGCGGCAAACAATTAGTCAGCTTTATTTGTTGAGGCCCAGGAGATAGAAGAAAGACGGTTACCTCACTTTAGCTGTTTTAGCAGGTATTGCCAACACTGCTACAGCATCAAATCCTGGTACTGCCAATGTCATCTAATGTCAGTGAGTGACCCCGGACACGCGCAAAAGGCAAAAAGTTGCCCAAGTTCTGATCTGCCCGTCTAAGCAGACTGTATATTTATATCAATATGAAACCAAATACAAAAGTGATTCAGTCTGTGAAATTAATCAGATCGAAGTAATATTGCGGTGTAAAAAAAAATTCTGAATTGAGTTACACAGGCTGGTAATGTGAACATAGCCCATGTTCCTCCTTAAAAACAAGTCACCATTAGAGGTCCATAAGCTGTTACTACAAAAACAATAATGTTCATTAAAGGTCCTGTATTTTACTATTTCTTTAAAACAGTACTCAGAGCTTCTCCAAAGTGTGTGTGTGTGTGTGTGTGTGTGTGTGTGTGTGTGTGTGTGTGTGTGTGTGTGTGTGTGTGTGTGTGTGTGTGTTAATGCTGTAGCTAAAAATCCTTCAGAGCTGAGCTGAGCACCGGGGGGGGGGTCTTCTTATATGATGTCACATTAGGGGAAAAATCTAATGGGCTTGGAAATATGACAAACAAAAGGCAGAGAATATATATGTATGTATGTATGTATGTATGTATGTATGTATGTATGTATGTATGTGTGTGTATATAGGGAATAGATATATATTCCCCCCTCACACAGTTGGTTTTGGCCCTAAAAATGACTACAAAAAGGGACATTTTTGCATAATACTTTGGCCTTAATACTGTATAAACCTTGATTACTCTCACAACTATGATTATAGAACATTTGATCAATTTACCAATTCAGACTAAGAATTCAACTGAGGCGTGGTCTACATTTACTTTGTGTCATTTGTCCTCCATAATCAGTTTGGTGACGTGCCTACGTACAGTATGTGGATACTGTCTGTGAAGGCTCCCCTACAGAGACTCCCTAATCTCTCACTACTGCTGTATCTTCAACGCTCTAATGACTCTCCCCTCCTACTCTCAACTTCTCCATTGTTCTTTCGTCTCCCAGTATAGTGACGCTTTTAGATCACTGTACCTGGTTTGATGACTCCAGACCAGTACGCGATAGCGGGTTCTCTCATCCCTCCTTCATATGTAGTCCCTTTACCACACTTCAACAGCCCAGCATTCCCTCCACGAGACATTCGCATAAGCTCTGGCCTGAAGACAACAAAAATAAACAAAAGCTTGGACTTCATGTACTCGTTTTTTTTTGTTTTTTTTTTGTTTTGTTGTTGTTGTTCATGCGCACACCCTCAAACAGAAACGCGCTCACCCGTTGTCAGCTGTAAAGAAGACGAGTGTGTTGTTAAGGACGCCCGTTTCCTTCAGAGTGTGCAGGATGTTCCCTACGGTGGAGTCGAACTCCAGCAGTGCGTCTCCGAACGGCCCCCTGAGCGTCCGGCCTACAGATTTCCACCCTCCAAACTGTGGGTAGTGGGTGTGCTACGGTACATGGGCGCACAGCAAGACGAAGAAAGAGACAGAGAAGAAAGGAACGGTAAGAAAATATGGAAGCAATAAACTTAACTCTCTGATCAAGCGTCGAGCTGATGGGTTGTCAGCTCGACGCTTGATTGCCATTTCACACACTACAAGCAGTCGCCCTAACCTGCATCTCTTTGGATTGTCGGAGGAAAACGGAGTAGTCGTAGGAAACCCACCAAGAATGAACATGCAATCGCCATGCACACAGACCCAAGGCGGGAATCGAACCCCGACCCTGGAGGTGCAAGGCGACAATACTACGCCAACCACTACGCCACTGTTCCGCCGCATTACTGCTTACAATTACTGTACTATAAAGGAAAAGCCATGTAGTGACGTGAAGTTTATGTGGCAAAAAATGAAGTCAGCTGACGACCTGAAAGTACCGAATGACCAGATAAATCACATCTACAGTATGAAGTTTTTCTTCCCTGACTGCATGTGCAGATTCCAGAACCCAAATACTGTAGGAAAGCATGGTTCTGGGAGCATGAGGAATCATTTTACATCATTTTATTGAACTGGCCACCACAGAGGCCATGACCTTAATGCCACTGAAGGTCTTTTGGGTTTACAGGTTTGATCTCAGCCTAAAATTATTGCAAATGTACTGGAAGGGTGCTGAAACTATGCCACGGTGAATGCGAATTCTTATCACAGCTAAAGACAAAATATTAGTGTGTGCGCGAGACAAATTTTTTTGTTGACGATGGTAAAAGTGTCGGCTTCAGTGCTCCTCTTTGTTGACATTTGCTGTGAAAATGGCACATCATCAATTCTATGTACTAGCCTAAGCCAGTTCTTTATCTTATCGCGTAAATAATTAACCTAGCTCACGGTGCAGCTTTTTTATTTTATTTTATTTTTTTATTATTATTAGTAATAAAGGTGAAATACAGATATGTTTTTGGTCTTTGTTGTAGCAAGAAATTGCACGTGTGATATTTACATATCAACAGCAATAATGGAAAAGGAATATTCAGATCCATTTCAACATGGAAATGCATTCACTAGCAAGGCAAATCACATGGCCTTCAAATTGAAACCTGAGCGATTCTGCGAAAAAAATTATATGGGAAAAAAAAAACTCACATGAGAAGGATAATAGAGAAAGAACGGTTGACTCTTCTGAGCCGAGCTGCGGATGAACTCCGTGGCAAAAGTACTGTAGCTGTCTTCCAGGTGAACAAAATCTACAGGCTGCTGTGTGATGGTTTCCCCGCTCATCAGAGGCACGGTTACTGTTCCGACATCACAGGAGCCGTAGCACTTTACATCCGGTGGGAAGCAGGTCAGGTTGTGACAAGGACCCTGGAATGAAAAAAAAAAAAAAAAAAGGAGGAGGAAAGAACAGTCTGGTATAAATTAAAATGCAGAGTAAAAAAAATTATTTAAGAAATGAAGTATGTAATACTACTGGCATATTTTTGGACACAGTCCCAAATAGATCAGGGACAAATATGTTACCATGTCATGAGAGTACGGGATGCCGAGATAGCAGTCAAAGCCTTGTCGTGTAGGCAGGTAAGTACCGTTGGCACCGTAGCCCAGGTGCCATTTCCCCATCATGGCTGTGGCATAGCCTAAAGGCTTCAGGACTTCTGCGATGGTGGTCTCGTTGAGTGGAAGCCCACCTTTTGAACCTGGGTACAGCACACCTGGGTAGATGCCAGAGCGTGTCTGATAACGACCCGTCAGCAAAGATGCTCTGTTAAATAAGAAGCAAAGATGCTTTCAATGACCGAGCTAAAGTGTGCGCGATTTAATGAAAAAAGAGAGAGAGAAAAAAAAAAAATCACACTGATATCATGTGCATTATATAAATTTATATATAAAAACGAATATATAAAAACATTTTTGACCAACTCTACATAAATTTCACATTATGCATACAGTAAGAACTTGCTGCCTTTTACAATTAACTGACTGCACAGATACATATTGCGATTTAAATTTGAGTATTTAATTGTGCAGCAATAACTGAGATGTTATCAGTAGCAATACATAAATAAATAAATAAATAAATAAATCTGACCATTCTCAGCAACTCAGTGAGAATCAGGAAACAATCTAAGATGATCATGTTTCGTAGACATTACTGTAGGTATTAGTCTGACTATATAGTATATAATAATCATTTTAATGCAAACTTCGAGGATAGGTATAAACAGTTAGACACAGAACTGGTCTAAATTTGTTCAGGTTGCACCTTTTTGAGATACTGTGGATGCTGTCAACAACATGGACTGGCTTATCACAATAGCAAAAATATGTTATATTAATATGAGAGAGAGAGAGAGAGAGAGAGAGAGAGTCAGTCATAAATTAAAATTTATTTATTTATTTTTTTTTTTACCAATAAAGTAAATTTAATATTTAAATTTTCCTTCTTTTTGCTTGTAAAAAAAACAGATGATGTTGTCTACATTTAAACGGAAAAATCACTTTAAACATCCCAAACTTTTAATTTTCCACAAACTGTCCTGCACTAATATAAAAATGACACTCCCAATAGATAGCTTGTATTTTTATTTTTATTTTTATTTTAAATAAAATGTACAGTATATGGACTCTACTGAGATCTGGAATACTGGGTGTGTCCTGTATATTTTACTCTGTCATGTATATTTGAGTCTTTTTCCTGCTTTACACTTGAACAGGAAGCGCCCAGGAGGACATGTTGTCAGCTGATTAGTTCTGACTTAGTGCCAGGAGCAGGGATGACACTGAAATGTGAAGGACATCATGTACTCCAGGATCAAAAATAGATTTTCAGGACTTGTACAGTAATGGCACTTCTAGTAAGAGTCACAATATACAAATTCTATACGACCACTGCATTAATATTCTGCTGTATATACAATATCAAGTCTCCATACATAGGGGGATTAAACCGGCCACGATTAGCTGGTTCTAATTTAGGAGCAAACTGCTTGTATTTTGTAAGGAATTTAGACCAACTTTACAGTACATGAACCAACTGTAAGTGTCTGCTCATGTCTAAACTAGGAACTGACGTTGACAAATCTCAGGCAACTGGCGTGAAGAAAACAACATGATGTGAAATCCTGCTGACTACTAACATAATCTACACCCTGTACATGATGTTCCTACTATACACTCAAGGGTCAGATCAGGTCAGACCAGGTCTGTTTCTAGTCTATTTTTCCATTACACATGCAAACTCCATGCACACAGACCGAAGGCAGGAATTGAACCCGGATCCTGGATGTGCGAGGCAGCAAATCTGCAATGACATTGTATCCAAAAACATATACTTCAATATGGAGTTGGTTCTCCTTATGCAGCAAAAACACCTTTGTTTCTATGGGAATTCATGGCCATTCATTCTGTAGAGCATTTATGAGGTCAGGCACTGATGTTGGACGAGAAGGCCTGGCTTGCAATCTCTGTTCAAGTTCCTCCCAAAGGTGCTCAATGAGGTTGAGATCACAGGGCTCTGTGCGACTCATCAAACGATGACTTTAGGCAAAGTCATGTTGGAACAGAAAAAAGCCTTCTCCAAACTGTTGCCACGAATTTGGAAGCATAGCATCGTCCAAGATGTCTTGATATGCTGAAGCGTTGAGATTGCCCTTCAATAATTAACAAGTTTGGCCAGATATCTTTATCCATATAGTATTGGTGGATTTAACAGAATTGGTACAGATTTAAATTTATGTTGCATATAATACAAAAAATTTGATTGCCAAAAAAGCTACTTCTGAAGTTTATGCAACATGGAAGTGAGCAATATTGCTTCCTTCTTTATATTGCTAACTTCAGGAGAGATGATTTTGTATGTGCCCCAAGAATGACTATTTATCAGCATTATACTGTCTTGCTTCATACAATAATAATAATAAACATGCTAATTATTCACATTTCTTCATGGGTATTGATTCTAAAATTAGTGTAAGCTTCTAGAAGCACATGCCATTAAAAATGGTTGGTTTTTGGTAAAAACTTAAAAAGCAACAAAATCTGTAGCGTCCGTAACCATGTGAAATTCCAGTTGCAACAACTTTTGCATTTTGGAATATTACACTTTTTCAGGTTTTTCGGGTCTTTTCACATGAAATCTAAATGTGGCCAAGTTTAATCTGAATGACAGTTAAAATCTTTGAAAGATTTTAATCCAGAAAAGTTACAGACACTACATACATACAGTACAGTGAAAGGGCATGAAATTGCATTTGAGCAGATGAGTTTCTTTTTATCTGATAAAAATATAAATGTGTATGCATATTTACAATAAAAAATGAAGCATGGATCGGGAGATGAGAAGAATTAAGTATTATATTAAAAAAAAGATGCTATATGATCCTATCTGAAAATTCACTTTTTCACCTTTTTAGCACCAATACCATGTTTTAGCCGCGCGCGCACACACACTATATGGACAAAAGTATTTGCACCTTTGGAGATCGGTTATTTTAAACAACACACACATCAGACTCGATGTGATCTGAAAATGTTTGATCACAGGAAGCTGAACATAAGCACAGTTTGGTATGTGACACACACACACACACACACACACCTGGACGGGCTGCACACCGGGCTCGTGGCGTAGAAGTCGGTGAATCGGAGCCCGTGAGCCGCCAGTCGGTCCAGGTTCGGTGTGAGTGATGTGGGATGACCCGCGAACCCCAGATCTCCAAATCCTAAATCATCCGCAAACAGCAGCACGAAGTTGGGCAGAGCTGCAGCCTGGCACAGAGAGATCAGCGCGAATCCCACAAACACACTCACACACTCCTCCATCATCATCATCATCATCCGCTGTCCCGAGTGCAGCCGCACGCTTAATCGATCACACACTACAACCCTTCATCACTACACAAGCACAAAATGTCCTCAGTTATTTACTCCGAAAGAAAAGCTCCACCAACACTAAACGAACTTCCAGTGCCGTGTTTGACTGTGCGGTCATGTGAAAGTCACGTGATCAGCTTCACCAAATACGTCATTGCAAGGCTTCATGGGAGTTGATGTTCTCGTCGCTTCCTTTTAGCCTGAAAAATGAAGCAAAGAGAAGCAAAATAAATTAATACTATATAAAACCTTTTCTCAGATATTTTAAAATCTGATTCCTTTGTGTGTTTAAAGCATACTTTGAGTTTACACATTCTGTGGAAAATAACTTCTGACTAGTGATGGGAAGTTAGAATCATTTTAGTGACTCGGTTCTTTGATCTCGTTCATCAAAATGAACGAATCTATTTTTGAGTCATTTAGTTCATTTTGTTCTTTTGACCAGAAATAAAATAAAATGTTACATCTTCAATAAACAGACCCCCAACATGTCTATGCACACACATTTTGGCTATAGTTCCAGTAATGAAAATATTACAATGCAGGACATATTATATACAGAATGAGGAGCTCTACCCATCATATCTTCTAGTCCGAGTAGTTCGTTCTTTTGAATCTATTGCACTTCATGGCGTCTATGGGAGTCACGTGATGAAAGAACGAACGACTCAGACTTGGAAGATTCATTGAGCACCGTTCAATACTGTTTCCTATGTACTGCACTGCATAGCGTCTATGGGTGTCACGTGACAAAAGAACGAATGACCTTTCGTTTCGTTGAGAACCGTTCAATACTGTTTCCTGTACATAGAGGTTTTGTGATGATTTGTGCATGCGCGCCCAGCAGAGAATGAACAAATCACTCTCTGAGACTACTCGTTCTTCTGAGTCACATTCACGAATTGTTCATGAACGACCCATCACTACTTCTGACCCCTTTATGGCTTAGTGGTTAGCACCTCCAGAGTCAGGGGTTCAATTCCTGCCTCGGGTCTGTGTGCAAGGAGTTTGCATGTTCTCCCTGTGCTTGGTGGGTTTCCTCTGGGTGCTCTGCTTTCCTCCCACAGTCCAAAGACATATCGGTTAGATTAATTGTGGTGAAGTGTGTAAATAACAATCAAGCATCGAGTTGGCAACCCAACCTCTTAAGTAGCTGCCACAGAAACAGATATACGGATATATCTCCAGGGTGGGGAGTATCCGTCCCCCGATGTGCTGGATGGCACATGGATGTACCAAAATACCAATAATAATAATAATAATAATAATAATAATAATAATAATAATAATAATAATATACTGGAGCCTTTACATATTTTATAAACATATAATTTTACCATCTTTATCTATTTTTAGAGACAGAAAACTTTTTTACTGATGAACTTTCTACCAACAGGACCCATTAAATCTAAATTGATGTTACTTGTTTTTTAATGATACAGGTTAATGAGGTGGTGAATTAAACCCGTTCAATTTCAGTGCCCAGTCAAACAGGCCAGTGACTTTAACAACTCCAAAATCTAATGTTTTTATAATCAAAGCCACATTGAGATTTCCACCACTGAAGTTAAATTGAAAAGAGAGCTCCTGCCTATGCTTCACAGACCCTTGGATGTACAGTCTATGGCAGAGCCAGTGCTGTAAACAACATTAACAGCAGTTTGCTTCCGTTTACATTAGGTTTAGATATTAGACATTTAGGTTTAAGCATTAGGTAAAAAATAGAAACTTTTATATGCTGTAGGGTTAGCTCAGTGGATGAGGCACTGGACTACTGATCAGAAAGTTCCAAGTTCAAACGCCACACCACCAAGTTGCCATTATAGTGCCTTCAAGTAAGGCCCTTAACCCTCACCTGTAATGCTGTAATGTTCCATGATTGATTGACTAAGATGCAGTACAAGGGGAGAGTCCAAGGAGAGCAGATTTGAGAATAAGGTCAAGTCAGGAATATCTCTAGTAACAAGTCTGGTGTAAAGACAACAACCTGTCTCTGAATTTCGACAAGACAAAAGAGATGCTTCTTGACTTTAGAAGGACATTCTCCACTGACCATCAACGGCTCTCCTGTGGAGGTTGTCGGCAGCACCAAATTCCTGGGTGTCCACCTGGAGAAGAACCTCACCTGGTCCCTCAACACAAGCTCTCTGCAGAAGAAAGCACAACAACATCTTTTCTTTCTGAGAAGGCTGAGGAAGGCCCAGCTCCCAAAACCGATCCTCACCACCTTCCATAGAGGGACCATCGAGAGCATCCTGATGGTCCCTCTATACCATGCATCACTGTCTGGTTTGGGAATTGTGTCATATCGGACTGCTATGCATCTGCAAAGCCACCTGATCGGACTCACCCATCACACAGCCTCTTCACCCTCCTGCCATCTGGAAAAAAGGTACTCAAGCATTCGGGCAAACATCCAGACTGTGTAACAGCTTTTTCCCCACAAGCCATCCGTTTCTTCAACAAAAAGGGACTGGACTGATAAAACACACACACCACACGCACACACACATTAACTTGACTACCTCAAAACACTGAGACTGAACTGATAAAATCAACACACGCGCAAACACACTGATCAACACTAATCAAACTATTGTACACACCAACCCTCAAATGCTCTTTTGCACAATATTCATCAGTTGCTAATTTGCACCAATTATTTTTATCCTTGCCGCTACTTACAGAACGGTTACTGTTTACTGTTTCTCCTCTCACTACCTCAACTCATCACCTAATTACCATAGAGTATTGTAATGTCATGTTGACGCATTGTCACTTTGTCGCTCTTGTTTGCACATTTGCATGTGCACTTTATGTTGTCTCTTTAAAAAAAAAAAAAAAAAAAAAAACCCATAGTTCCGTGTTAACTTAAAATCAACACGTCAGTCTGTCTTGTCTTAGCTAGCCAGCTAATTAGGTTTCTTAGCTAGTTAGTTTCTGTTAATTTATGTTGTTAATTTATGTAGCATGTAGCACCTTGGTCCTGGAGGAACGTTGTTTCGTTTCAACTGTATATGGTTGAAGTAACAATAGAAACCTACTTGACTTGACTTGAGTATAGATTATGCCTTGCCATTTCTACTAGAATGTATCCTGGGAAACTATTTCTACACTCAGCAAAATGTTATTATAATTATTATTATTATTATTATTATTATTATTACTATAATTAATAAAGTTTAAAGAAACATTTAACAAAGCATGTATTTCATCTTTCTATTAACAAAGACATCTATGCATGCTACAGGCTGATTGAAAAGGTTGGTAGTGCTGGGCACAGTGATATCTTCTGCCACTGTGGGTCACTGTTTCCTTGATGGTGGCGCAGTATAACTACAATGACGTCAGCCTGAATTCTGAGGATTCATATACTGTATATACACCTATAGTAGATTCCCTGTCCCTCATGCACAATTTTAGTGTGTTTAATGCTCAGGTGTGTAAAAGTATGTAAAGCTTACTTCATAAAGAGTAGCTTCTTTGTGCCAACATAAAACGGGCTTGTTTGACAGCCCTCTTTTGATTGATTGACTAACAAGCAGTACAACGGGAGAGTCCAAGGAGCACAGTGCAGATTTGAGAATAAGGTCAAGTCAGGAATATCTCTAGTAACCGTTTCGAGACATCTGGTCAGTTCAAACAATTGCAGGTAAGTCCAAGTTATTGGGAGTGTGGCCACTTTGCCGAGGTCTTGAAGAAGCCAATCTTAGCTGAGAGGAAAGATGAACCCAGTAAATCACTGACGCACAAGCCTGCCATGAACTGGAAGCTGCTGGAGCACCAGTGTCACTGTCTATAGTCAAGCATGTTTTACATTGCCATGAGCTGAAAGACATCCAAGAATGAAACCCCTGCTCCAAAATCGACCTCATCAAGCAAATGTACAGAAGACCACATGGACATAAAAAGTCTTCTGGAGGAAGTTTGACCAGAGATATGTGTGGAGGAGTACCCGCTGTTAAACATGATGGTGGTACTGTAGCATCATGCTTTGGCGTTGTTTTGATACCAATGGAAGCTTGTTGATAGATATCAAAAAGGACTAAAAATGACGCTGACTTCTTTTCAGTTATTCTGCCCAAGAACAAAACTAGTAATCCATGGCAAAGCCATGCCATTCATGTTCATTTCAACTTCTGACCACAACTGAATATTCACCTCTTTAGCATTCAAGCACACACTTAAAGACAGGAAGGGCTGTTAATTAGGTGATTAATTGAAGTGTGTGTGTGTGTGTGTGTGTGTGTGTGTGTGTGTGTGTGTGTGTGTGTGTGTGTGTAGGGAAATCATTTAAATGTAGGCATGGACAGGAATGAGAAAAGGTTAAAATATTATTTAGAAGTAGAAGAAGAAAAAACGAATGCATACAGTATATTACACCCACATACAGTATACACTGGCTGGCTAAAAAAGTACACACATTCTAATATTTCCTTTGACAACATTTATGTTTTGCCATAATGTGATGGCTAACGCATGAGTAAAAAAGATTACTTGTGATCACAGATTCCTGGACTATGGACGTACCATCAGGGAAGACGAATTCAACAGATGTGATAACCAGGTCATTCAATACATTCAGGTCATCAGCGGACTTTATTTATTGCCATTTAACATTGCTTAGTCTAGCCCTGACCAGCTTGTACAGTGTCTATTATGCATGAAGGGTGCATCGTTTTATGCACTTCTCTAATCACTCTGACACGCCCATCACTCTGGAATTGGGTCAGGGTCAGAGTGATTAGGGAAGTGCATAAAACGAATTAAAAACCAGGTTGACCGGTACTCGGGTCAATCTGGACATTTTCCCCTTATGCTCTGAAGTCTTTTTTCACAAGTGGTTTTCTTATGAACACGCAGATTTTCAGTCCCAATCCTATGATTTCTCATTGTGTGTAAATTGAATGAAATGCTTATATTTTCATTATTAAACATAGCTGTGATTTTTTACAATGCAGTGTCACCAAGCGTTAAAGTAATCTGCAATAATACCCATTCATGACCCCCCCCCCACAAACACATTTCTTTTGCACTGTTAATGATTCAGCACTATCCTTCCATTGTAATAATGCATTGGAAAGTTTAGAACTTAAATTTCAGTAATTTAATTTCTTTTTGTTTGATACAGCCCATTAGTTTGACCCTCTTTTCTAAACCCACTCCAGCTTGTTATAAAGTGGGGTCAGAGTGAAGTATAGCACCCCCTTTTGCAAGCTTAATGGCCCAACAGTGGGTGTTTAAACCTCTGACCTTCTGATCAGTAACCCAGAGCCTTACCCACTGAGCCATCACAATCATTATGATGTAATTATGGCTGGAGGGAATGAGTCCTTGCTTGCTGCTTTGATAATGAGCTTAATAAAACAGATTATTTAGATTTTCTGTTCTAGTTCAGGCAACATGATTTATCCAGGTAATCAAGGGCTCTAGGATACTGATTGCCTCGCAAATGCGAAATGTTTTCCTAATATCGGCATTTGGTTCATCTTTTTTGGGAGCTTTTTCATTACGTTTGGGGAACCAGTAATTGTTGCCTTTTCTTGAAACTGGAACAGAACAAAAATGGGGACTGGATGGTGGTCCATGATGACTGTGCTGGAATAGTTAAGCAGTGTGGGACGTGTATGGGAAACGGGGGCAGGTTGGCCCAAGCGCAACATTTTGGCGTCCTGAGGCTGTAGATAGAATTTTTTACGCATGTCTCTCAAACAAAACAAAAACTTTAACCATGAACAAACTAATCATGAATCTATAAAAGGCCAAACTATGAACTGGAACAGAATAACATCCAAACAGCGCTGAACCAAAACAGCATAGCAACAGGATAATCACAGAAACAACAAATGCAAGACCAGAAACTGAACTTAGGAAGGCTATTTATAAGGAAACAAATGAGGCACCTCCGTTCAGGTGGGGGCTCCCATCACCTGACCGAGGTGCATTCTGGGAAACGAAGTCCAAACAAAAAGAGGCTTAAGACGCAAGGTGCCCTCTATGGGTTAACCTTGATATATGCAAAATAGGCAGCACTGTCAGAAGTCCAAGCTGTCTGCAGCTGCAACTGTTGTGTCACTATTATTTGCTTTCATAACTAAAATATAACGTGGTACAGTGCGATACGGAAGGCCACTTTCTGCTGCAACTTTGTGTATGCTCATTCCACTGGCATGGGCCTGGTATGCTGCAGCAAAAGCCTCCTTTGTGTATGAAGCTTGGTCACTTTTATTGATTTAATTGAGAACCATATAAAAAAGGGCATGTTTATTAAGCATAGAGTACTACATTTTAGATAAATATATGATATGTCATGAAACACTGCATTTCTATGATCTGGGGCAGTGATGGGGGCAGGTTGGCACAGTGTGACAACTGTGTCAACCTGCCCCAGCCTGCCTTTGGCCCATATTTTCCAAATTGCAGTAAAGCAACACAAGGCATGTGATTTCGCACATTACAGCACCCTTAAACTTAATATACTTCCTTTCCCTGTAACATAAACTGTAAATGAACTAGATGAGGCTGTAAATAGTAAGCACAAATCCTTTTTCCTTGATGCACTGAAGCAACTTTACGGGTCTTGAAAATCACACATTTGACTCATTGCAGCAGAAATTATGCATACATACAAAATAACTGCCGTCCTGGAATCAAAAAGTCATGTGTACAAAAAGTGATGACCTCACACACAACTCCTTCTCCCTATATTCTCACCCTGACGGGTCTGACAACCTTCCCCTGTGCCAACCTGCCCTCCTTCCCCCTACTATTGCGCTGATAGAATAGAGAGACTGGCATTGAACTTTTTACTAAAACACACACACACACACACACACACACACACACACACACACACACACACACACACACACACACACACTGTAGAAGTATCACATGCTAATTAGGTTGAAACTTCTCCTTTTGTACCACAGGGACCAACATATACAGAGTTGTATCTTTAATCGGATATTTTATTCACTTCCAAGTAAAGATTGTTCTGACTTCACTGTCCAGCATTTCTTAATAAGTACTTTATTAAGTAATGAGTGGAGTTAAAGAGTTTCATAAATCTTAAGTAAAAGTCCCACGTCTTCATTAATGTAATTAATGCAATACAGCACAAGCAGTCACTTACTTTCCACTGCAATTAAACAACTGTGAAAATGAATAACTCTCTGGTTGAAGAGGGCATCTGCCAGTGTGGGGGAAAGTATGTGCATCACGGAGAGGATGAAGGCATAAACAGGGAACCACTGATGTTCTAGTGGCTAGGGACTGCCGCAACTGCAAGTTAATGTGTCGTCGTCTATACTGATTTACCCTCTATAGAGGCCAATCCATTGCAGGACACATACAAACACACTCTCACTTGCTGATTCACACACACTACAGGCAATTTGGGAATGCCAATTAGCCTAATCTGTATGTCTCTAGACTGTGGAGGAAACTGGCATACCTGGAAGAAACCCACCAAGCATGCAAACTCCATGCACACAGACATGAGACAGGAATCAAAACCTGACCCTAGAGGAGCAAGGTGACAATGCTAACCACTAAGTCACCATGTCACTATGTTAATATGCTTTTTTATGAAAAACTAGGTGAAAAGATGAATTTTCAGATAGGATCATATAACACCATTGTTTTCTTTTTTTGTAAATATGCATACTCATTTATATTTTTATCAGGTAGAAAGGAGATTTGCCAAATACATTTCATTTCATGCCCGTTTGTGTATGTAGTGTCCGTAACTTTTTAAAATTAAAATCTTTCAATGATCTTAATTGTCATTCGGATGAAACATGGCCAATTTCACATGAAAAGACAAACATAAAAAAATTGTATTATTCTAAAATGCAAAATTGTTAAGATATTGCAACATCAATATGACATGATCACAGACACTACATAATTTTTGCTTTTTAATCCTTAGCCAAAAACCAGAATGCTTTAATTTATGCAACAATTTTTACCGGTCATATGCTTCTAGAAGCTTGCACAAATTTAGTATCAGTGCTCATAAAGAAATATTAATAATTATCATTCAAAATTATATTAGCTTACAGCATAACACTGAAAAATGGCCATTTTTGGGGCACATATAAAAGCATCTCGCCAAAATGGCTGAACTTAGCAACTTGAAATTTATAGGAACTCAAGATTGTCATTTTCATGTTGAGTAAACTTCAAAAGTAACTCCTTTGGCACACACATTTTCTGTATTTATGTATAACATAAAAAAGAAATCAACACCAATACTGTTAGACTCTACTAGTTCAAGCTGCTTCCTTTTTTTTGGCTCACATTTAATTAAATAAAATATATACTTTTTTATATGCTTAAAAAATATATGCTAAATTATTATTATGAAGGGACAGTCTCTGTCATACTGGTATTATAAAATAATTCCTCAAAGCTTACTCACAGTAGGATTTGATTTGAATAATTAGAGAATAATTAGCTTTATTATTATCTATGAAAGAGAGTCATGGTGGCACAGCTGGAAGTGTTGCCATCTCATAGCTCCAGGGTCCTGTGTGGAGTTTCAAAATGTTACTCATGTTTACATGGCTTTCATTCAGATTCTCTTGTGTGGCCGAAAAAAAGGCATCACTTGGATTTAACTGAGCAAATAGACAAGAGCCTTTCTTTGGATAATTACTGCAGTGATTAATATTGTTTTTAAAGGCAACAAGGTATTTAACTCTAACTGATGCAGTGAGCAGTTTATCATTTCTTAAATAACCATGTCAGAAGACATCGTGTGGCCGTGGCAAAAATGGTAGTCTGTTTATGTACTGTGGAGCACTGGGAAAGAGTCACAGTCTAACGAGTCCAAATTTACCCTGTTCCAGATGGTTGCATAAAGGTAAGAAGACACGTGGTTGAAGTGATGCACCATCATGCCTAGGACCTACCATATAAGCATGTAGAGGCAGTGTTATGATGTGGGTGTCACAAGTTGACTGTGTCCCTGGACTTTTATTTTGTAAAGGGTATGGACACACAGACAGCTTGTACCATTTCACCTCCACACAAACTAAAAGCCGGCAGAACCATCTATATTTTAGTCTTATGTTGGTAGGCTGGTGTTTAGGTGTCAACGTCTAGTAATTCTAAGTAAGTCCTTAAGCTTATTTATTGTGTTGAATAACACTGTGTTTTGAAATGTTTAATAGACAGTGCAAAGTGGGCGGATCCCAGGGTTAGAAAATGGCGTCAGGCAGCCATTTTGGGAAAGAGATATGAGAGTGTATTTGGTGTTGTTAACCGTGAGACAAGTTTGGGCCTGTTGATTGGCATAGCCAACTTTTCTTTACGTAATAATTGTAAATAGTATTGATTTATTTTTGTTTGTTGGGTATTTTTTTAAACATTTTCTTCTCATTTTGAGTTTCACCTTGGTATTTTTGTCACATGTTTGCACCGTGGGAATAAAAAACAAACCACCTTGAACTGTGTATTTTGCCCCTGTTGCATTTGTACCGCTGGTACATCCTAACAAGTGGTGTCAGAAATGGCATACGTATCAGCCGAGCAACAAGTGGGAATATATATATTTTCTCCTCCTCCTCCAAGCAGTCAGCCCGAAGAATGCACAGCGCAGGAAGAAGACTCGGGTGCAACAGGAGAAACCCTAGGAGAAATTGTACCATCTGTAGAGGCCTCCACTATTGGAGGGGATGCTGCAATCACAACTCTTGCACGGATGTTCGAGTCCTTCATGCGGTACCAGCAATATCTGGATGAGCGTCAGGAAAGAGAGATAGCACGTCAAGAGCAGCACTACAAGATTCTCAGCCACCAGGTCACTCAACTACAGCTGGATATGGAGCATAGTCAGATAAAAACTGCAGTTTCAGATGGCACGTCAGAATAATCGATCAGAAGCCCTGTTTGGCCAGGTTAGAGGACACTGATGACACTGAACATTTCTTGACTACTTTTGAAAGACTGGCAGCTGTTTACCAGTGGCCAAAAGGAGACTGGGCCATTCATCTCATTCCTCAGGCAGGGAACTTTTGTTATACAGTACTGCCATAGTTCAAACTCTCAAAACCAGTTTAAAATTCTGAATTATTCACAACCTAAACCCACAACACCTGTTTTTACATCACAGCTCACAGTTAAGAAAGAAGTTGTGTGTTTTAACTGTGGAAAGACAGGACATACTAGGCCAGACCGTTCCTTGAAAAAGCCTAAGACAATTATTCTTTATGTACCAAGGCCAGCTCAGTTGTTGTCTTTTATCCATTTATCAGTTACCACAGTTCTGTTGAATGGTTAACCACATTCAGCTTTGGTTGACACAGGTTGTGCTCGTACTTGGGTGCAAACCCAATATGTATGCAGAGATAGCTGGAGTGAAGAAGAAACTGGGAATGTTTGTTGTGTGCATGGTGATAATACTGAATTACCTACAGCAGGAGTGTATATTGAAGTACATAACCAGCCATATCTGATGAAGGTTGGAGGAGCCCAGAATCTGCCATATCCTGTTTTGTTAGGCACAGATTTGACACCAGTGTTGACAAGAGTTGTTGCAGGAAACTGCATGGTGTGGTGTAGTGACAAGGGCTCAGGTTAAGCAGAAGATGCAATTCTCCCCACACTAAGATAAAGCTCTACAGATGATGCCTTTTTGCTCGGAGGAAGTACTAGGGGAAACTAGACCTGCTAAGGAAGTCAGGCTACAGCAGCGTAGATAGTGGGTGGAAAGGTTAATGGAGACCTCAGAACTGGCTGAAATGCAGATATATGAACCCCAATTAGGTGAGACAGACATGTTTTTTCAGAACAATCATGCACAGCTCCAATTAGATCCCACTTTAGCTGATTGTTTTAAACAAGATAGAGAAAGGAGTGTTACAGATGAGCTAGATGAGAAATTTGTTGAAAAATGGACTCCTTTACAGAGAGAGTAAGGAGGAGGAAACACAGCTGGTTATTTCCAAGTCACAGAGGAGGGAAGTGTTAGCGCAGGCCATTTGGGGTTTATGAAGACCCTTATGCGGATTGCCAAAAGATTTTATTGGCCATGAAAGTAGTGATGTTAAAGAGTATTATAAGACATGCCCTGAATGTCAACTCACTGTTGGTCGTGCACCTGCTTATACGCGCTTGTGCCACTACCTGGTGTTGATACACCTTTTGATAGAATTGGAGTTGATATTGTAGGACCTTTGGAGAGAAGCCAGGTAGGGAATAGATATTAGTCATATGTGATTATGCAATGAGGCATTCCCACTTAGAGAAATCACTGCTAAGCAAATAGCCAAAGTACTCATAAGATTCTTCTCTCAAGAAGGCATTGGTTTGTGAGAACTTCTCATTCCATGAGAAGTTCTCACAAACCAAGGAACCAATTTCATGAGCCGCACATTGCAGCAAGTTTATCAGCTGTTAGGTATAAATAGAGTACAAAATACCCTTACCAACCTCAGACTGATGGTTTAGTTGAACGGTTTAACCTAACCCTGAAGGCAATGCTCAGGAAATTTGTCTCTGAAACAAGCAAGGACTGGGACAAGTGGCTGCCTTTCCTTTTGTTCACCTACCGATAAAAACCACAGGTCTCAACAGGGTTTTCACCTTTTGAACTTATCTATGCCCATCAGATAAGAGGACCCTTGGATGTGTTGAAAGAGAGCTACATCATCTTACATAGGAACAAAGACAACAACTGTTGGAGTGCTTACCTGATCAGCTCATCATGGAGATACCAGGTAGAACAGACCTAGTTAATCACAATATTGTCCTAAAAGATCCGAAACCCATCCACCAGCCAGTCTACCGTGGTCCTGAGTGACTACTGCCAGTAATGAAGCAGGAGCTAGACCTTATTCAAGAACTGGGAGTAATCGAGCGAGTGGAGCAGTCCCATTCTGTTGGTCCCCAAAAAGTATGACTCGCTCCGGTTTTGTCTGGACTTTTGAAAATTTAAGTGTCAGTAAGTTTGACCCTTATCCCATACTCAGAGAATGATGAATCAGATTCTCTGTAAGACGGAAACGTTTGCTGCAGCCTACCTTGATGATATTGTCATCTTTAGTGAAAGCTGGGAAGAACACCTGGGACATCTTGAAGGGGTGTTAAAACGGATTAAGGATGCATGTCTGACAATTCATCCAGATAAATGTGCCCTGCCCTGGCCAAGATGGAAACTCAGTACCTAGGCCTTGTGCTGGGACACGGAGAAATCTGTCCGGAAGTTGGTAAGTTTGAAGCCATTTGAATACAGAGAGACCTACAACCAAAAAACAAGTCTGATCTTTCTTGGGCCTAATAGGCTGGTATCTTCGCTTCATACCAAATTTCTCTGCCTGGGCAGTTGCCCTGACTGACTTGGTGTGGACAGCAGACTGTGAAGAAGCTTTTCAAGACCTAAAAAGTTTATTATGAAGGAGCCAGTACTCCAAAGTCCAGACTTTGAAAAGTCTTTTATAATACAGACCGATGCTTCTAAACAGGGTGTTGGAGCTGTATTGTTGCAAGAGGTGCAGGGATAAAGTAAACCTGTGGCCTATATCAGTCGGAAACCCCTT
>JAAGKR010005440.1:15281-51043 GCA_011419295.1 Clarias macrocephalus | reverse complement strand
TGATGAACGCCGTCTTCCACTCATCACCCTCCCTGATGCGCACCAAGTTGTAGGCGCTCCGGAGGTCCAACTTAGTAAAAATGGTGGCACCAGAGAGGGCGTCCAGGGCAGAGTTGGTAAGAGGCAATGGATGTCGGTTCTTGATGGTGATGTTGTTGAGCCCCCGATAATCGACACATGGGCGTAAGTTGCCGTCGCGTTTCTTCACAAAGAAGAACCCCGCGGCAGCAGGCGAGGAAGAAGGCCGGATGGTACCTTGGCGCAGTCCGTTGGAAACATATTCCTCCATCGCCTGCGTCTCGGTGGCAGATAAAGAGTAGAGGTGGCCGCGGGGTGGCATGGAGCCTGGCTGAAGGTCGATGGCAAGGTCGTAGGGGCGATGAGGAGGTAGGTGGGTTGCCCGTCTCTTACAAAACACCTCAGCCAGGTCTCGGTAGGCGCTCGTGATGGCGTCGGTGTCGACCTCGGGGGCCTCGGACCCCCTAGAACACGTCCCAGCCCGGACCCGTAGGCAGAGCTCAGAGCAGGTCGGCCCCCATTGTAGGATCCGACTTTGTGTCCAGGATATGAGCGGGTCGTGACGAAGTAACCAGGGATGTCCGAGAATGAGGGGAGGTGATGAGATGGGCGTAAGGTAGAACTGAAGTTGTTCCTGCTGTTGGCCGATGTTCATGGTGATGGGTTGAGTTTGGAAGGTGATGGGGCTGGAGGAGAGGGGCCGACCGTCAACAGATGTAATATTTACGGGCTGGGATAACGCCTTGATCTTCACCCCCAGTTTCTTGGCATAGGGAGAGTCAATGAAGTTACCAGCAGCACCGGAGTCGACGAAGGCGGTACTTCCAACTCGTTTGTGGCCAAACTGGAGGTGTACTCTTACCGGGAGACGGGAATCATTGGTCAGGGTGGTGGAGAGGGAGATGGAACCCGGTGAGTCACTCTCACTTCTCACCGGGGCTGCGCGTTTCCCGGGCGCAGAGGACAGATGGCCCGATGATGCGCTGCTGACCCGCAATACGCGCAGAGACCCTCTCTAAAACGTCGTTCCCGTTCTGCAGCGGTTAAGGAGGCGCGCCCTAATTGCATGGGTTCCCCAGCTCCGGTGTCAACCACGGCGGGAGGTGGAGAACCGACGGATCCGGTGGGTGCAGCGGAGAGTGAGGAACGAGCTTCCGGAACAGGCGTGCGAGAGAAGAAGGAGCTTCGGGGCGTGAAATGAGGAAGTGGTGGCGTGATGGGCGGCAGGGTGCGAGGAGCTGGCTTAGGGCGGGCGAGCAGACGCTGGTCGATCCGAAGGGCGAGTTGGATTAGGCCCTCCAAGGTGGCTGGAAGTTCACGACCGGCGAGCTCATCCTTAATGCGTGCAGCCAGTCCCTCGTAGTAGGCCGTCCGGAGGGCGGAGTCTCCCCAGTCGGTTTGGACGGCGAGAGTTCGGAAATCCGCCGTGTAGCGGCTCACGGACGAGCCACCCTGCCGCAGATGATATAGTTTTGAGTCGGTCTCCACCTCAGCAGCAGGATGTTCAAAGGCGAGTTTTAGCTGGCGTGTGAACTCTGTATAAGAGTAGGCTACATCTGAATCAGAACGTAGAACCGCCGTGGCCCACTCAGCTGCCTGCCCGGATAGCAAGGAAACGAGAAGAGCAACGCGCAATCGGTCTGTGGAGTATTTGGTGGAATTAAACTCAAACACTAGATCCAATGCGGTTAAAAAAACACTGCACTTCCCATCTGTGCCATCCCATTTGTCCGGTAAAGCAATGAAGACATCAGAAGAAGGGGGAGGGGGTGGCGGAGCAACAGCCGCTGTGATGGGCGTGGCCGCAGCCGGCTGAGCGATCGCCCCGCGGAGCGTCGCGTTCTCCTGCCGTAGCTCCGCCACCTCGCGGCGCAAGGCCGCGACGTCTTGGAGGCCTTGGCGGAGGACCGCGACTTCACTACTGAGCTGATCGATCAACTTAGCATGCTGGTCAACCACATCGCAGAGGTGAGCGTAATCCGCTGGGTTTACTGCTGTTGGCTCAGTCATTCTGTCACAAACACACGGAGACGGACCAGAAGACTAGCAGTTAGCCCTGTAGCGTAGATGGTAAACCCAAACGCGGAAGTAGCGCGAGTAGGCAGGATAACCACGCTGTTTATTCTTAGAACTCTCTCGGAACGAGAGCAAGAGCTTACACAAATAAACCCGCGTTCTAATAACACACACTCAATCGAAAGCGAAACCCAAGAAGGTGAGTACTCACGATTAGGCGAACAGAGCGTCGGCGATAGCATGGACAACTCAATGACTGAGCGATGTAATGCGCCATCTTGTCTCCTTTTATGCTTCCTGAATCGCGACCGTCTTACTTCCGGGTCCTCGTGCCGGCCGCGTTAGGAGTGCGCATGACAACAATATAGTAGTAAATTATACCATGCCAAGTTAGCCTAAGCATTTGGCTACATAACTACTTTTTGTTACTTGTATTGTTGTAGGTATCCAGCATATTTAAAAGTTTGAATTATACTGTGTTGTTTAAAAATGTATGTATTAAAGCGCTTTTAATTCAACATTACAGGAAGCTGTAAGGAGCCTCCATAATCAGAAAACATCCCACATAAATACGATCCACAAACTGGGTAAGACTAGGGTCTATCTACATACCTGCCCAATAACCAATCAAGTCACTAAGTTATGAGGGCTTGGGTTGGGCTAAATGAAAAGTAGTGACTGGGTAATGTCCCAATAGATGTCAGGATTTTGGGAGTGTTTTTAAAAAAAATAACCAATCAATGTTGAGATAAAAAACCAATAGGGAAGAGCAGAGTTGTGCAAAGGTGTAAAATGCAAATGGGGCTTGAGGTGTGAATGTCTCCTGACAAAATCCTTGAGTGGATTATTTGCCATGACAACAAATGGCTGTACCATGGAAGGATTCCTCCTCGAGATACATCCGAATTGGTATCGATCCGGTTATATTACAGATACACCTCTTTTCATGCAGGGCTAGCTTAGTGAAATTTGATGTATAAGGTCAGTGGTACTTGTAGATACTTCCGAAAATCAGTGGTGTATACGGGAGTTTCCCAGTACAGATACACCTCTTTTTATGCAGTGATGGCACACGTGTGCGCATGTAAAGCAAAAGCAAGTCTTATTAGAGAGGTAAAAGATCCATTTTCTCTCTCTGTAACAGCCTGCACTTTGCAGGCACACGTCATTGGACACCATGCCCCTTCACACACCACCCTCCTTTCGCCTTCACACACACACATACCCACACTCTCTGCTCTACAAAGAAACACTGCCCTGTTGCGATTCTTTTCAAAGGTAAAGTGCAGGTTAATATTATTTTATTTCTACTTTACAGCAGTGATTCCGTTAGTGTGCGCTCATTCGAGTGTCATTAGAGAGACTTCTTGTTTATTTTCCCGATAAAACAGTGTTTCCATTGTGTGTGTGCGCATGTGTGACACTCAAATAAGAGCGGAGGAAGATTTACTGTGCAAGACGAGAAGAAGGAGAGGGGAGGGGCTCATTTTTCCTCTCTACTTACTTTAGCTTCACACACACACAAACACACACGTACAGCGCCTGTGTGCACAAACGGAAACACTTATGTCAATTCATTTTTACTTTTTTTAAAATGTAAAATGCAGGTTAGTTTGTTTTATTTTATGATTGTAATTTTGTTAGTTCCTGGACATTATTATTTAATGTGTTTATTTATTTATTTGTAATTTCACTCCATACCCAAGACCATTAAACCTGTGGACAATCAAACTTCTTGTCTTCAGTTTTGTGTGAGGGAGGTGAGTTTATCTGACTGTCGATACAAACACCAAAGCTTTGTTGAGGACAGTACATATTTTTACTTTATATTAATCATTTTTATGTATTTATTTTTTGGGCTATGGAATAATTTGAGTTTCCATTATTTCTTATGGGAAAATACGACTTGCTTTACGACTTGCCCACTTCCGGAACAAATGTTCGTAATCCAAGGTTCCACTGTATTGTGCAAATAACTGTGCATGTGTGTACACACACGTGAAGTCCAGTAAGCAATGTTAACGCAGTAACTAGTTTACAGAAGTTTGCCACTGCACAAAATACCTTTATAAACAAAGCTGACGTCAAATCACGGAGAATAGCACACAGACAATGACATCATCAGCACACTACGTGACTTTACTACAAGCCAAAATCTCCACCGAATCACCACTGAAAACCTAGAAAATCTTCACTTTGAAGGGAGTCTTCCAAAAGCTCTGTTTTCAACGACCAAAACTGCGTTTGCATGAAGATGACAGACCAAAAACGCAGAAAAAATCTGTTTTTAAAAATACCCAGCTATGTGTGGACATGGCCTAAGAGTCCAACAGAGAATGAAGGAGGAGAATCCAGCAAGATGTTACCATGGGTGAGTTATTAAGTCTCATATAATCCTTATTCTGATCATATAAAACATTTTATTTTTCATCATTTTGGCCAGCTTATATGAAACATTGTTTTTCAATGTCACTTACATAGTTTAGGGTAGCACGTAGAGAACACTGCTTATCATGCTACCATACTGCTTTATGTAGCTTAGCACAACCATGTTAGCTCACAGGGCTAAGCTAATGTATTATGTAGCTTACAGATGTTCATCAGTATAGGCTGTGGTGTAAATGTTAATGTATTTCACCCCATTTTGGATAGCCTTAAGCGTACGGTAGCTATTTGGTTAGCTTATGACACTGCTTTAATGCAATTTAGCATAAACACGTTAGCTTCAGGTGGCTAAAATGCTTCTTTATGTAGCTTACAGATTTTCATGATATTCAGAGTTTTTTTTTTTTTTTAAGTATAAAAATACAAGTTGTTGTATGACATTACAAAAGCTTGTGTTGGCTTCATGCATGGTCATTAGTAATTGATGATGATACTATATATTTGGTTATTTTATTGTGTTATCATGCTCATGTTTTTTTTTTTCTTTTGACAGGGGACAGGGAAAATTGTCAGACACATGTTTGATAGAAAGCAAATGCAAACAAGCAGACAGTCCATCACTGTTTCATGTAAAACACAGACTGATGATGACACTCTGTGATTCTTGCCAGCATGGGAACCTGGACCAAAACTGGGGTCCAGATTTGGGATGGATCTTGTATTTTTTAAGTGGATGGACACACATTAAGTATCTGTCTGCATCTGTGACTGCGTACAACCAGCACATGGACTGACCTCGGGTGACAGGAATGTTGCCACTGCTGGCCACAAGGTCTGTGTGCATTGCTAAGCAGTGCATTGTAAGCAGCAAAAAATGCCATGAAAATACTAGGTATGTGATGTTCACATGTTCACTATGTCTTAAGTTGAGCAGAAACCTCTTTTTGAGAGTGGCATAAAGATGTATAACTTTGTATAGGGTGTAAGAGAGGGCTTTTACAAACCTAACACCCTTTTTCCATTGTACACTGTTCCTGTTTGCAGTTTCTGTTTCATCCTGAATGTGTGTTTTTGTATGGCCATATTTATGCCATACAAGCCTACCCTTACCAATCTGTAGTGTTTCAACACAATAAGGTAAGAAACCACATATACACATTAGTGTGTAAAGAGACTAAAAAGATGCCATGAATGTGCCTTCTGTGTATAAGATCATCTGTGTCCCTCTCCACTCAATCCTGTGCATATTTATAGGGAGTGAGTAGATTATGCATAGGGTAAGAAGTGATCTTTTTTATCTGAGTTATTTTACCTGTCAGTTATATATTGAACAAAGTACAAACAAAAAATGTTTCTTTTGTCCTTCAATTCATTTCTGTTAGTACATGCCTTTCAGTCACATACCTGACTGAAAGGCTCATTATGCAGCTCATTATGCAAGTCTTTGTATTTTCTGATATGAATTTTAGCATTATTCATGGTCATTCACACCTCCTTTCAAACGGTGTCCTGGAAAATGTAAATGAAGAAATTGTTTTCTGTGCATGCATGTGTAACGGGTGATTTTAGCCCGTTGTGTAGGGGAGAATGAATTACTGCTGCCTTGGTAGTTTGAACAACGAAAGAAGCTGGGTCCCCGTTCTCCAATCTTTTTAGGCTCTTAGGTTCTTTTAGGCTCAGTATGTGTATATGTGGCCTTATTGTGTTGAAACACTACAGATTGGTAAGGGTAGGCTTCAGGTATGACACAGTACTACACAGTGGCTCCCCGAAGTGACATTGCATATGAGAGTATAGATTAATATGCTCCTCCCTCTCCAAATCTAATAAAGTAAGTGAGACTCCCCTACTACCCTGACAGCTACCAACAACAAAAAAATTATACAGCAGGTGAATGCAAAAGAAATTAAACAGAATTTATTATTTTCTTTTTCTTTCTATATTATAACTATTATTACTAATTTTATATTTATAATATAATATATAATATAATATAAATCAATATAACTATGGTTAATAGTTTTGATTGTGCAATCAATAAAATAAAATTATTTACATTTGTTACACCTCGTAAATCCTCAGAATCAACTTCATTACAACAAAATAAAAATACTTTTCACATGTCATATGACCAAACTTATCTGACTTCACATTGAAACAGTTTACAATTCTGTCAATTTGGAAAGATAAATTATCACAGTTTCAAATGCCCACTTTCGAACAGTTACATTTTAAAAATAAAACAACAAACCATGAAATTAACCACATCTATATGGAACGCACTTTCAAATGGGTTACTCACAGTTCTGCCATCCACTTGAGTTACCGCAGTTCCCTGTTTATCAGTTGAATCATAAAAAAAAGAGAGGGACTGAGAAAAATATCACTCATTGGGACAAAAAATTAGGGGCCGCTGTCTCGACGTGGGGTGCGTTGAAATGAACATATCCTTAGCTGAAGCAGTTAGCGTCCAAGATTCCACTCAACTTTTGCAAATACATCTCACAAATCAGATGTCTCAACAGTAATAAAACTGGAGATAAATTCACTGGAGATGTCACTTGGATGGCAGGGCAAAAAAAACAATTTTCAACACGGGGTTCTAAGCCTTACGTCTCAGCGTCCTACAGGAGGCCGCACTCTCACCCAGTCTGACACGGACGGGGGATCAAATACACAAGCACAGTCCTACCGGAGTGTTCACTCTCAGCGCAGCTTTTTAATCGGAATTCGAGAGATGCAAAATGCAGCATAAAACCTAACCAGTCTTTCAGAAAACAACAAATCACATGGAATTCGGCCTCTTAGCATACTCACAACTTTCGTGACTGGCACGCTAGCTCACCACACTTGCACATCCCAGGAACAAAACGAAACTTAAAAAAACTTGTTCCTCTAGAAAACGCGAGTTACACTCCACACTTCACTTAGTACTGCTGTTGCTTAAGTCTCGATAATCTTCTGTTGAAGCAACCTTATCGAGCAAACTTGGTGAAAACAGCACTACACTCTCATGCAACGCACACACATACCACACACTTCTCTCTTGTCTTCCAAACTGTACTACCAGGATGCGCCAAAAACAAATCACCCATTGAAATAAAAGTATCCCAAAAATAGACACTTCTATATACCCGTTACATTCCCCCTTGCTAAACCCTGCCACTCCATTGACATCTTCAGCTGGCTCACCTTTGAAAAACAAAACAACATATTAGTTAAACGTCACATGTCATTGTCTAAAGTTACATAGACCGCTAACTTCTTATTTCACTACATAGTCATTTCTGTACCTCACAAGTAAGATACCCCTGTTTTGCCTCTGAGAACATCTGAGCTCAGGAACACCTTCTTCCTCAATTTCTGAAACATCAGCATCATCTGACTCATCTAGGACCCTCAAGTCTGACTCTACTAAAACATTCTGACAATCAGTACTGTCATCCTGTCCTACTGCTCCTGATTCCACTTGACCCACCCCTGTGCATGCATGGAAAGTGGGGTGTTGTGAAGTTTCAGGAAAGCAGGCAATGTCTGGCATGTCTGTGTCTGTTTCGCTTCTCATACTGCGCCGATAGGCACGATGTGTAGCGGGTGATGGGAATAAACAATGCCGAAGCTGATCCCGGTGTACTACCTTCATAGGACCACCCTTCTCTGGCTTAATGGTAAACACCGGTATGTCTGTATGATTTTGCTTTATCACTATATATGGTATGTCTTCCCATTTATCTTGAATTTTGTTTCTACCAACGTGTCTGTGATTGCGCAGTAATACCCGATCTCCAGGCCTCACAAGAGCTCCAAATGACCTTCAGTCATAAATCCTCTTTCTCTTTCTGGAAGCCTCTTGAGATGCTGCATTTGCAATCTCAACTCGCGACCTCATCTCCTTCTAGATCCCTTCCCCAAGAATATCCATTGGTAAGCGTGCATCCCTTCCAAACATTAAATAGAATGGGGAATAACCAGTGGAGGAATGGACATGACTTGTAATCCATTTCCAGCTCTGGAAGATGAGTCTTCCAATCTCTCTTCTTCTCGGGTGGCAGGGTTCTTAGCTGGTCGTGCATGGTTGAATCTCTCACATTGAGAATTCCTGTGTGGATGGTATGGACTTGTGCGACTCTTCCCTATACTATAGACCCTGCAAAGCTCTTTAATCACACTAGCTTCAAAGCACCTGCCCTGATTAGAATGCAGGCGAGTCGGACAGCCATAGTAAACGAACCAGTGTTTGAGTAGGGCTTTGGCTGTTGCGTTGGCTATCTGGTTCTTGGTAGGGACAGTGACTGTGAATCTGGTTAACATATCGGTAAGAACAAGTTCATTTTCGTACCCTCCTGAAGACTGCTCGAGCTGGGTATAATCCATTGCTAGGACCTCCTAATGGAGCCGAAACATTACTGCATGTCATAGGAGCTCAAAGTCTTGGAAAAACATTTTTGGCCAGTGTACATCTCCTGCATTGCCCTATCCAGAATTAAATACCCGCAGATATGGTAGGCCAGTAATATCTTCATCTCATTCGATTCAATGCACTTCCTGTTGCAGAGACTCTGGGACAACCATCTGCCAAATCTCTTCCCCATCCCTAGGGTCGAGAATACGTCTAAACAGCACTCCCTGATGTAGCTTAAGATGGTCAAATTCTTTGGCAAGCTTTCTCAGTGTTAACTTCATATGACTACAATCTATTCTACTCGGTCTCTTGGTCTCAAATACTGCATTATAAATGGGGCCAATCACAGCATCATTTTTCTGCTTCTTTCCTATTTCACTCCAGCTATACCCATTTATGTCTGCCCTTAGTGCAAGCATTCATATATCACTTTACCTTCACGCTCCTCTTGGTCAATCCCCTTGCCTGGCCACAAAAATGCTCTCACTTCATCAGCTCCTAGCCAGATGAAATCCTTTCCATTATCGTCATTCTCTGGTTTTTACCTGGAGGGAATTCACGATAGGATGTCTGCATTCATGTTGTGTCGACCAGGTTTATAGCATAATTCAAAGTTATACTCCGCTAGCTGTGCTACCCAGCATTGCTCAACTGCTCCAAGATTGGCTGAGTAAAGATACCATAGAGGATTATGGTCAGTAATTACAGTAAATTTTGAATACATAAGGTATTCTCTAAATTTTTCTGTGATCGCCCATTTTAATGCAAGCAGCTCCAACTTAAACGCACTGTAGTTTTTGTAATTTCTCTCCGAACCTCTTAGGCCTCTGCTTGCATATGCCATAACACGCTCAATCCCCTCCTGCTTCTGGCTGAGGACTGTGTCCACGATAAATTCCATCTGTTGTAAGTATAAATGGCCTACTGAAGTCAGGGTATGCCAGAATTAGTGGTGAAATTAAACACATTTTCAACTCATCCAATGCGGCCTGGCATTCTTGGCTCCAAGTGAACGTTACTGAGGTTTTATTTCTTCCCCCACTCACAAGTGCATGTAGTAGTTTGGCAATCTGAGCAAACCTTGGGACAAACCTTTGATAATAGCTCATAAAACCAGGCACTTGTCTGACCTCTCTTACATTTCTGGAAATTGGCCATGTGTCTAGCACTTTAACTTTCTCATCATCCCCTTTTATGCCTTCTGCAGCGATCCGATGACCTAAAAATTTCACTTCAGGTCTTAGAAGAAAGCATTTACTTGGCTTTAACTTCAGTCCATGTTGTTTCAGACAGTTAAAGACCAGTTCTAGCCTTTCGCAGTGGCTTTCAAAGTCTCTGGAGAAGATAATGACATCATCCAGATAGATGAGAAGAACGTCAAAGGCCAAATCCCCAAGTACGACACCCATAAGGCGCAGAAAGGTGGCCGGGGCATTGCATAACCCAAAAGACATCCTGGTCCATTCAAACAGCCCAACAGTTTTTTTCTGATCCTTCTCACTCACAGCCACCTGGAAATACCCAGCAATTAAATCTAGCATAGAGGACAGTTTGGCATTGCCTAATGCGTCCAAGGACTCATCCACTCATGGGAGGGGATTTGCATCCTTGTATGTCACTTGGTTTAGTTTTTGGAAATCGCAACAAAAACGCACCCCCCCCCCCGCCATCTTTTTTCATAACGATAACTGGGGCGAGGCCCAGGGGCTACTACTCTCTTTGAGAATTCCTTGGAACACTAAATTCTGGACATGTTTTTTGACCTCTTGAAATATTTGAGGGGGCACTCTGCGATGACGCTGCAGGCTGCTTAAGTAAGTTCTTGTCAGCCTGACACTTGTCTTGCTTTAATCCTTTGACATGAACTAACCTTCCTAGAACTCAAGAACATCATGGACGGCCACCTCCTTTGGCCTATAAACAGAAGCCACTCTAGATCTGGGGGAAATCTTAACAGCCCTTTCACTTAAGTTCATCATACGCACAGGGATTATACCAATAATCCCAGCCATTACTTTAATTTCCCTAACATCAGAACTTGCGTCAGTCAGGATGAATATACACTTCCCACGGAGCACTCTTCCCAGACATTCTACATCAGACTGTAAGCAACCTAAGACAGGAATGTCTAGCCCATTGGCTGCTGTTAGTTTAACCCAGCATGCAGAGGACAGTTTAGACTTTTCCTCCCCAAAGGGCTGTCTGAAGTGTGACTCAGAGATGGTGGATACTTCTGACCCCGTATCTAAAAGGCACTTTATTTTGACACCTGCTATTTTTACCTCAACAGTCTCCAACAGACAGTCTCCAAAAGCGCTATCCTTCAGTCTCAGTCTTCAGCCATATGTCTCAGCGTCCTACAGGAGGCCGCACTCTCACCCACTCTGACACAGACGGGGGATCGATTATACAAGCACAGTCCTACTGGAGTGTTAACTCTCAGCGCAGCTTTTTAATCGGAATCCGAGAGATGCAAAATGCAGCATAAAACTTAACCAGTCTTTCAGAAAACAACAAATCATGTGGAATTCACCTCTTAGCATACTCACAACTTTCGTGACTAGCATGCTAGCTCACCACGCGATTCTAACAGCTTGCACATCCCAGGAACAAAACGAAACTTAAAAAAACTTGTTCCTCTAGAAAACGCGAGTTACACTCCACACTTCACTTAGTACTGCTGTTGCTTAAGTCTCGATAATCTTCTGTTGAAGCAACCTTATCTTCTAAACCTTAAGTCTAAAATAGACACTTCTATATACCCGTTACACATGAGCAGGATGATTGTCACATTATTTTGAAGCAAAAACTCCAGGCTACAAATTCAAGTTCACAAATGTCTTGTACATAAATGTTATGAATGCGGTTTGTGGCCTTATTTCAGTGACTACTTTTTTTTGTTGTTTTCAAGAATACAATGCAATCAGCCTGGGCATTTATATGTTTTTAAGTAACTGAAAAATCCACAAATGTCAGGACATGTCAAAACTTCTTCAGGGCCTCAAAAACATCTGCAGACTCCTAAGGGTTGTTAAATTACCTTTTTTAGCTTTGTATCCAATGATGTAAAATATGCACAAACCACTGGGCCATTTTCGACCCGCACAAATGGCAAATCTGCGGACAATTACATGGATTTATAGGCAGGCAGAGAGGCGGATGGCTGCGGTTGCTAGGCAACCCCTCCATGTTGCCAATCAGAGCAAACGTGCTACACCTGTCCTGTAGGTTATTTAAACTCCCAGAAACCGGCACACTATGTGCGAACATTTAGAGAGCACCAGGTCTGGGAACATTTCTCCGGTATAAGAAAAGAGAAAACTGAACAGAAAAGTGAAATAAACAAAAAAAAAGAGCGGTAAAAAGAAGAAGAAAAGAGAGAACTGGGAGAAGGGGGGTAGATTAAGTAAGCTGTTGCATTAGCATCTGTGTCCTGTTTCCTTTTGGTATTTCTGAACTATGTCATAACTTTATGGGAACATAGATATATATACAATCAGTTAATGCACAGATAGATATTATGTGGTACACGTCTATGATAAGCCAACTACCAGGTCAAAAAAAGTGCTCACATGAAAGCTGTGCCAATTTAGGCCTGATGCCAAGTCCTGACCTGTCCCCACGTACCCCATATCACAGCTGCAGTGTGAGAGCAACTGGTCCAGAAGTGGGTGTCCTGAGCCACCTATATCAGTATGTCAGTAGCAATGCTTTATGATTGGATTTGGCACAGTTCATAGTGGAGCCATACAGTATGTGACTACATCATGATCATAAGTAATATTATATACTGCATTTCATAACATTTCATAGCTACAGTAATAGCATAGCTAATTTCTAGGTGATAACACCATATGATGAGCCAGAGTCAAGTGAACAAGAACCATCAAGACCTTGTACTACTCTTGTGTAGAAACTATATGCAGGAGAAGCAAGACATGATGTCGCAACTCCAACAACTAGAGAATGAACTGTAGAAACCAATCTTAAAAGTCTTTTAGAATAGAGAGGCTCTGATCAGGGAAGGAAGCATTTAATGTTTTTAAGGAAGGCTGGACTGGAAAGTTAGCTTTAAAAGACCCGTAAAAGGAGGTAATGCAACTTAAAGGATGTCAACCAATGGCACAGAGCAGTATTAAGAAAGAACATGTAGAGAAGATAGAGTGTGTGGAAGTGCCAGATAAAAGCAGATGAAGAGTTTGAGACACAGAGCAAGACAAGAGATATTTATAGCTATTGCACTGTTTACTCTGGGTGCATTTCCTAAAGGCTTTTAGTTGTTACAGTTGTTGCATCCATCCTGAGACAGATATGGATGGACCAAATGAAATACAGTCACGAATTGCCTGTGCATTGGGCAGTTCACACACAGACACAGAACATAAAACAAAGCCATATCACAATTTACTTCAAAAGACCCTCCCCCCATCTGTATCGAGACAATCCATCAAGAGGCAGATCTATGTTTCTATCAGTAAAAAGACTCATGCGTTTTTCAGCATTCAAATATCTTTAAGTAATATATATATATATATATATATATATATATATATATATATATATATATATATATATATACTGTATATGGATGTGACCTTTCTTTCAGCACCATGGCAACAAAAGAGAGAGAGGGAGAGAAACCTGGACAAAGCAAGGCTGAAACTCCATTGTCTCTTTACTACTTTTGCACACCTTTAGACAATGCAGAGTTCACATTTCCCTGAAACCTTCTGCTTTGGTTATTTTCTGCTGTATACATAGATCTTGGTACAGAATCTTACTGTGAAATAGTCTCCTAAATAAAATTTAGTTTATAGACTACTATTAGGTTTACTATTAGGTAATTTTTATACATCCATTCACCTGATTTTACCTGATATTTTGATATATTCTAGGGTTAGAGTCCAGATGTCAAGTTTTGTGATTTTATTTAAAAAAAAAAAAAAAAAGTCCACATCCAAAGCACTGTGTAGTGCTATGTTTCCTCTAAAGATATCAGTAGTCGCACCACTGTTGATGCTATCATGTGACACACACACACACACACACACACACAACACACACACACACACACACACACACACACACACACACACCTTTTATATCTCGGACATACTCAGTTAATCTAGTCAACTTGGATATTTCATCTGGTTTTGATGGGTATCCTCAGCATGGACACTAACCCCCTGTCTTCTAATGATGTTACGCAAGGGAAGCATGTACAGTCTTATGCAAAAGTTTAGGCATCCCTTGATAAATAACTTTTTTTTTTTTTATTGAAAATTGGAAATTGAAAAAAATGCACAATATTTTCAGCAAACATTGGTGCATAGTTACGTTTTATGTCATAAATTGAAGATTTAAAAAAAAAACATTATTGTGGCACTGTGCAAAAGTTTGGGCACCCTACATAATCAGTACTTAGTAACACCTCCTCTGGCAAATATCACAGCTTGCAAACACTTTTTATAGGCAGGTATACTTGTACTTGTACTTTTCTCCCATTCTTCCTTGCAAAAGGCTTCTAGTTCTGTAATATTATTTGGTCGTCTTACATGCACACCTCTTAAGATCTCCCCACAAATTTTCAATGATTTTTAAATCAGGAGATTGTGATGGCCATTCCAGAACCTTCAGCTTGCGTCTCTTGAGGTACACCATAGTGGATTTCAAGGTATGTTTAGGATCATTGTCCTGTTATAGAAGCCATCCTCTTTTCAGCTTCAGATTTTTTACAGATGGTGTGATGTTTGCTTCCAGAATTTGCTGATATTTAGTGGAATCCATTCCCCCCACCTATGTAATGTTTCCTGTGCCACTGACTTCAAACCCAACCTTAATAGTTGGCAAGGTGTTCTTTTCATGAAATGCTGCTCCTTTTTTTTCTCCAAACATGCCTTTGCTGATTGTGGCCAAAGAGTTCTATTTTAACTTCATCAGTCCACAGCACTTGTTTCCAAAACGCATCAGGCTTCTGTAGATGTTCTGTTGCATACTTCTGATGTTGGATTTTATGATGGGGACGCAGGTAAGGTTTTCTTCTGCTGACTCATCCATGAAGGTCTTGTCTGTGCTTGCACAATCACAATCAAAACAAATGGGGGTTTTGATTTTTCTTTCTACCAGCATATGAGCAGTTCTCTCAGAGTTTTCTTGGTCTTACAGATCTCATCTTGACCTCCACAGTTCCCCTAAACTGCCATCTCTTAATTACATTTCTCAGTGTGGAGACTGCAAGCTGACAACTATTTGTTATCTTCTTTTAGCCTTCTCCTGCATTGTGGGCATCAATAACCTTCATTTTCAGAGTCTTACATAGCTGCTTAGAAGAACCCATGGTTGTTGAGAGTCTGCAAGTGTATGCACAAGGTTTAAAGAGTCAAAGTATTTGTAAAGCTTTGAAATTAGCATTTACTAATGACAGCTGTTGCCATGCATCAGATCTAAAGAGCTGATGAAACCTTGTAAAAAGAATCTGAGGCTCTGGAACTCTTAGGGTGTCCAAACTTTTGCACAAATATAGTAAGGAATTTATAATGTTTAGAAGTAGCTCTCCAGCTGAATGTCTCACTTCTTTTAGTAATCTAGTTGGAATTGGATCTAACAAACACATTGTTTAATTTAACTGTGGTGATCACCTTCCACAGCATCCATTTTAGTATCTGGTTGAATCTCTTGACTAATCCCTCGGTCTGCATGTGCAGATCTGCTTACTATGCAACAGCCTGCACTCATCACATAAGTTTTGACATGAATGGCGTACCTTTTGAATGGCGTACATTTTAAAACACGAAAAAGACCCCTGAAGGGCATGGAGTGCACCAGGTGTATCATTGACTTTTGCCTGTGGGACCACCAAGAGATCACATTCAGTCTTATGTCTTTTTACATGATAATACAACAGATTGTTCTTGATAAAGGAATAAGAGGCTGACTTGGGCTGAACAGCCCGAAGAGATGTGACCACAGCTCTCAATTTGTCCGGGTCCATCTGAAGGTAGCCCCTGAATACCACAAAACCCAAAAAGGAAGTAGAAGTTGTTGTATAGAATTTTGACTTCTCCAGTTTCTCTGGAGAGATTCACTGAAAATTAATATGTCCTCCAGGTAGATAAAGATTATACATCTCCCGGTGCACCTTATTAACAAACCTCTAAAAGACCAGTGGTACATTGGCCGCTCCTGGTGGCCCGTGCCCCAAAGGAAGTAGCCCGACCGAAATTTGGGGACCCTGAGATTCTGGGCACACCTAACTGCATGGGTTGCCCCTGATCTACCTCCAGTTTTGACTCTCACTGTGGTGGGATCACCTCTGCCCTGTGTCTCCATGCGCATTCTACCCTATACTCATGCAGGCAGTTATTTATTCTAATGGCCATACTGTACAGGGCTTCTCAATCCTCGGGATGTTTGCATAAAGCCAGCTCATCTTTGAGCTTCTCCAATAGACCTTGGATGAATGCGGCCCTAAGCACCTTTGCGTTCCACCCTGAACAAGCAGCTCGTGTGAGGAATTTGATGGCATAATCCGCCATGGATTGGCCACCTTTCCAGGTTCTTCTACCACCTAAAGTATTCCCAAACTCCACCTTCTCTTGTGAAATACTGTATATTTTATATAATTAAAAAAAAATTATTGTATTTATAATATATTTTAGTTATCTCTTTTCTTTTCTGTCTAGAAAGAGTGGTCTCCCGCGGCTTCATCTATCTGGTGTGTGGCCGTGTTACTCAAATGTTTAAAACAACCACAATGGGCTGCAGATGGACAAGTAAATATCAGTTTATTTTGATAATGCAGTAAATTTATCTTCAGCTTTCTTATGTGTCCAAGCATTTTCCACAATTGCTTTTTTTCTTTCTTTAAATTTTATTTGCCTCCCTGTAACCTCTGTCAAGCTACGTGGCTCAATAATCAATAAGTTGAGGTTGACCTCCAGTAAACATTTTTAGTTAAATCCCAGATTTCACTGGGATTTTCTGCTGTTCATATGTTGTATTCTTTTAATTATGCTTTGGATCCCTTACAAAAATAACTGCAATTTCTGGGATAAAAACTGAAGCTGTATCGTATGACTGGAGCTATATTGCAGTTTTGTGAAGTACAATGTTGCTGAATTTAAATGAGTGTGTAACTTTGTAGTTATTGAACAGTTCATTGCTAAAATAGACTATATCAAAGTAATTAACTGCAGTTATCCTGCACTGAAGTCCTTCAGTCCTGTACTGTACTGTTATCTCAACTAGGTTCGTCTTCTTTTTTTATTATAATAATAATTATTATTATTATTAGCACTTACTATCATTTACTGTTTTATATTAAAGTTATATTTTGAGACGTTATTGTAATATTAATATAAGGTAGACTATTATTGTTTGTTCCTGACAAATAACAACTGATTAATTAGTACAGATTACTGGGATGAGACATGAGGTCAGGAGAAAATACAGACCATGTACAGCTTTCAAACATGTGTGGTGGCATTAAAATTACTGACCATCGCAATATACTGTATGCATAAGTATCATGTTTATTTGCTTGGTTCAAGAGATATAGGATCCTACTAAGTGCCTAATTTCATTAAAGTGATGTGATGTGCGGCTCATTTGTAGTTTGTGATTAGAAATCCTGGGTTTTATTAATTAATGCCATTGTCAGCTTGAACTTATTTCCAGGCACAGGCAAACAGAAACCACCTCGAAGCAGGTAAAATCAAACAGCGTGTGTGCAAGGAAAACAATAACGTCATCCACTTTTACTATTTCATTGTGAAATTGAGAAGTGCTTAAATATGCACATCTGTATGGTTTGTCTTTGCCAACCAATAAGACCGTAAGATCACATCAGCAAGAGATGGATTAGAAGACCGTCGTTTAGCCCACACATATGGTTTTCGTACATTTTAGAGCCACTCACGCTGACCAAAACAGTTTGTTGATGTCATTATTGAGAAACTCAGACAGGATGGATATTACTCTCTTATAACTATTTATTATTGATAAAACATTACACATTTGTGACACATCAGAATTACAAAGCTGGTGCTCAGCTTGCTCAGCTGGAAGCTAGAAAAGAAGTGTGTTGTAGAGAAGGACTCTCGCAGCCAAACCTGAGCATTGGCCCGGTCACCTCATTCTGGTAAGTTGGAATTTAAGTAACTTTTTTATTATTTTATAACATGAAATATTTGATATATTTTATATATATTTGTTATGTAACTAGTTATTGTATTGTATCGCAATGCAGTGTTAAAGGCATTGTCCTAAATGTGTGCATGTTTTCTAACTTGGCCTCAATACCTTTTGCATTCTAGCTAGGTTAACCTGTGGTAGCTCACTGCTAGTATTTGCCACGTAGTGTGCCTGTTATGGGTGTGAGCCTCAATCGTAGTCCAGGGTCCAGAAGCAAAGCAAGGTGTCGCACAGTGGAATTATGGAGATGCGAGTGGGGCAATGTTATGCGCCCTAGAGACTTTATAGGGGAGACCTGAATACCACCCTTTGATCTCCATGAGAGGACAGCGAGGGAAAGAACTGCTCGAGCTCCAGCGGCACCTTTACTTCAGCGTATAGCCTGCCTTCGCATCCCCGCCACCGAAGAGGAAAAGGTTAAAAGGAGGACTGCATTGGGAGAGTCCAGGAGAGACTCCCAGCTTTGGCCATGCCCAGCTGGGAGGGGCCGGTCTTGGCTTGTGTTAGCGGGAGAGGTGGCGGTCATGGGAGCATGCAGACGTGCTTCCTCCGCATGCTCCATCCTGCCACTCTGCCCACAACCGCCTTTCGCCAGTTGTGTGTCCGTATGCCAGCTGGGCGTGGCTACCGAACCTGCACATGCACACCTTCACTCTTTTTTTCTCCGCTTTTACCCTTCCTCCCTCCTTCCACCCTTTCCTACCCCATTGTTCCTAAATAAAATTACCCTTTTTTCCTTAAAACCTCGCCTCATGTCCATGTGTCTGTGGTGTCACCCATGCACACGGGTTAAACACCTTACACATTGAATTCAGTTGTAAATGTACAGCCCAATTTAACTATACACTGCAAAAGTGCAAGTTGATGTCTTAATGTGTAACACTACACAATGTAAGAGATGTTAAATAGCTGATAAAATTATTCAGCTGTAAACTTCCTGTGTTTGTTTCTGTAGTTGACCGTCAGCCCTTAGATGAGTGGGAAGATCGAGAGGAGGGCTGTGTTCCTCTCCAATGCTCCTCTTATCACCTTAGAGCAGACTCTAGGAAAGGGCACAAGGGAGAAGGCCAAAGAGTCAGCATTAGACCCTGGGAAAACATAATTTTTCTCTTGTGTACATTTTCCTTCACTAAAAACTTTTTGTGACAATGTTTTAAGTCATTCAGATTTGGCTGGTTGATGAGATTTTTTGTGGAGGTGTGGGGTTCTCAGAATACATTTATATTTTTCTCGAACTTTTATGTCTTCAGGTGTCAGAATGACGTCAGGAGGTAAACATTACTCTGTGGAACAAAGGCGCTGTTGAATTTTACGTGATAAACTATTATTAGGATTATCTAAAATTTCACACATTGTCCCAAAGGTCCACTGTTTTTATGAATTCAGTGGTGTTCATTGGACAAGAAAACACTTCTTTCTTAAAGTTTTTTAATGATAAGCATTTGCTTAATTTTTGTTTTGCTTTTTGTTAATAGAATCTGCAAAGCCTCAAAATCCACACATGACAAGGACAAAATAGAGATGTTAAACTTCCCCAGACTTTCAGCTGCAGACCTCGCCTTGTAACATACTTACAGTACATACCTTTTTGTTTTTTTTTTGTTTTTCAGACACAACAAAGCAAAAGGATCCTAGGCTCAGCTGTGAGGTGGAGTTTTTATTTGTTTTTTTCCAGTCTGCAGATGCCACCAAATTCATAGGAATTTTCTTCTTTCACTGAGAGATTATGAATAACAAGTGACTTTCCTTCCCTTTTCACAAGCTGACTACACCTTTCCTATTTATCACAGCTACCATTAAAGATAAAAAAAATGGCCTGGGTGTCTTGTTACTTACATGCAGCAGAGGAGGAGGTGTATGACTAATACAGTCCAACAAACCTTTGGAAAATGTCAGCGCTAACGGTCATGTTTAAAGTGGAGGTGTTCCTATGCTTTTACTGTAGACATACTTAGCACACACAGTGTCATTTTCACTTTCCTCACACAGTTTTTGATGTTTGCATACTTCACTGATAACTTGATTCTGTTATACTAAAATAAAGCTTCATACATTTATAGGTTTAGTTATATTGTGGTGAAGTGCGATGTATTACAGACACTGACATACACAAGATATCTGCCATGACTCCAACAATATAAATAAATTTGAAAAGAATATAAACCTCTCTTTCACTCTCTTTATGTACTACAAAAATTGTAAAAAGCACTTGTAAATGCATTTAATTATTTAAATGTTAATAACAGTGGAAAGAAACTGAATTGACTGATCTCTAGTCTACTGGCAATTTAGAATTTTGAAAAAAAATTATATAAATGGGCCCTTGTTATGATGAACCACTTTTTAAAAAAAGAATTAAAGATCCCAAAGTTTCTAAAGCTCTTTGCAGCAGGTTTATTAGGCATAAAGAAACCTTAGTATCATGATTATGACAAAGCATATAAAGTTGTTGGGTGTATGCTTACATTCTCTTTCAGGCAGCTAAAGCCAGATGGCAACTCGGACTTGTTTTTGAAATTTTATTCCAACTGTGGAGGCTTATGTTTAGTACATGACTTGAATGCTGTTTATAACATCATAAATATGCTTGCTTCTCCATCCTTACATCTGACATTAATGAGTCAGCCATATGTCTTTTAAGAAGGAGTTGGCCAAATCCAATCATGTAGAGTTTTGCTTCATGCAAACCTACTAAATTAATTAATAACTGGGTCTGTGGTAGATTAGTGATGGGAAGTTTGCATCATTTTAGTGCCTCGGTTCTTTGAATCTCGTTCATCAAAATGAAATCCTTTTTTTTTTGTTGTTGAGTCATTTAGTTCATTTCGTTCTTTTGATCAGAAATAAAATAAAATGTTACATTTTCAATAAACAGACCCCCAACACCTCTACATAAACAAATTTTGGTGATTAGTTCCAGTAATGAAAATATTACAATGCAGCTAAGGAATGAGCAGGTTACCTCTCATATCTTCTTCTGGTCGTTCGTTCTTTTGAATCTATTGTGCTGCATAGCATCTATGGGAGTCACATGACAAAAGAATGAAAGACTAGGACTAGAAGACTCATTGAGAAGAACCGTTTAATTGTGTTTCCTGTTTACTGCACTGCATAGTGTCTATAGGCGTCACGTGACAAAAGAACTAACAACTTGGACTAGAAGACTCATTGAGAAGAATAGCTCAGTTCTGTTTCCTGTGTACTGCACTGCATAGCATCTATGGGAGTCACATGACAAAAGAATGAGCGATGCGGACCAAAAGTCTCAAGGGTAACTACTCATTTCTGTTTCCTGTACATAACCTACGGCGATTTTGCGATGCTTTGCGCATGTGCATCCAGTAGAAAATTAACAAATCACTCTCACTCGAATTAGACTACTCTTTCTTGAGTTACATTAAGGACTTGTTCAAAAGGAACAGATTATGCAGACCTTTACTGCATAGAGTGGTTGCTATCTATAGGCCCCATCCAAAAATAAGTTAAACAGTTACAAAAAATTGCATGTAACTTATCAGGTATACTTCCTTCACACCGCAGTATCCCATATAGCTTTGCATCTGTTTACCATCGGTGCTCTTACTGTCAAGATTTGGGTTCAAGTGCTGCATAGGGCATCAACATAGTTGTAGCAAGAAAGGGAAAAAAAAAACTTTAGATTGCCCAAATTGCTGATTAATGATATACTTTTGTAACCCGCTGAGGAATTAAAGGGGTTAAAATTCTTTTGGAAGTATGACAGTGTAGTGTAGATGGCATGCATTTATGTATACTGTCTGATATGAATGTTGTTTGTAAAGTTGTTATTCTGTTATACCGGTTATGTTGTTATTTTTATGTTTAAAATGTATGGTCATATCTAAAAATGAAAGAAAGAGAGTGTAGTGCGTGCGCATGGAATTGGCCGATCAGAGCAGAGCAACCGGAAACGGAGTCACGAGTTCTTTTGCTTTTCACTGCACGAAGTAAACTAGTTTGCGGTGTGTTTGACTGCTTCACGGTTAGCACCCGCTAATCTTGTGCCAACAAGACTCGCCTGTTGCAGTTCGTGACTTTCTCGAATGACCGACGGCGCGAGGACGTGTTGTGTGCCGACTTTTTTGTTTGGACTGTAAGCAAGCGAGGAGAGTTGCATGGAGGAACATAAGGAGTGACTACATGAGAGGGAGATTAAGAATTGACCATTTCGTTCCAGTTCTACAAAGCGTGGTGAGTCACCATTTTATTTTATGTTGCGCCACTGGCGTGAAGCGGCCATTTTGGTTTTAAAGACCTCGACGCTCACAAGCAACGATTCAGGCCTGCTACTAAAACTTTCTTTAAGAGTTCAAGTGAGATGGTGTGCCGGCTTAGTTTAAGCTTAAAAAAGGGCCCATAGTTAGTCTAATAAGTTTGACTGAGAAACTATTGGATGTTTATTTGCATATTGAGTTGAACTGAGTTATTTTGAGAAATTGATGATTGAAATTGATATTTTCTTTTCTGTGGGGATAACAAAGGGGAATGCATTGATATACATTTTATTTGCTTCATTGAATTAATTTATGTTTGATAAGCACTTATCTAGCCGTTTATATTTTTATTAAGAATACAGGCAGTTAAAAGAGCAATACTGAGTGGCGTACTTTTGTGATGTGTGTGTTTAATATATTGTGAATATTGCATTTAAGGTTTATAGTACATTGGAACAGCTAGATAGCTAATAATTAACAGTTACCTAAGAACGTAAAATTAGTATAACTTTTTGCGTTGGTATTTCGGGTAAGAGAACCCAGGACGCCCCTTTTATAGGGTCTAACAATAGGTCAAAGGGAGCGTTACACTTTATTTGAGAGACAAAAATAAATAATATTACTAAATGAAGTCATATTTACATTAACTTTCCACTGAGGTCAATTATTGAACATCATTCGAATGTCATTTAATCAAAAACATTTTTTAATTTAATTTTGAAAAACAACCTAATACCCAGAGTGCCAACATTTGTATCATTGCCAAATTTGTTACCACAACATTGTGACAACCAAAGATTCCTGCTATATTCAATACTGACCTCTATACCACAGGGTTTAAAATGGAGATAAAAGAATTAACAGCAGTAATACCATGTAAAATCCTCCATTGGAGGTCAGCAAATTTCTTGGTCAATGGTGGTTTATACAGTAACCTCCATTCTGGTTTAACATCATTATTAAAACCAAGTACCTCTCGCCATGGTGTGTCCACCTTTCCAGCCAGTCTTTTTTTCATTTAAAACAAGCTTTATATAGTAGCTTACCTGACACTTTCCCAATGTTAATTTCACCTTCACTGCGGCACTGCAAGAGAGGAACCTCACATCCGCCCAGGTCTAGGCCAATGTGCAGCTGGGGAATAGGTTCCTCTGTAAGACCAGACTCACCAATTTTATAGTCCTTCAGCTGAACACGCTCTTGTGATGTGTGTTAGTGTGGACCTCCACTGATGTAGAAACTTGCTGACAACACACTGGGATCACATTCCCAACCGTGTGCAGGTCGTCTGTGAGAGGTCTGGTCCTGCTGTGTTGATCAGGTGATGTAGTGTCATGATGCTTGATGTGATCAGAGTTTTGGACAATGTCGGGGTGGTCATGTCAGAGATGTCCAGTCTACCCCTGTAGACCACGGGCTTCAGCAGCCAGTGTATTGTGTTTCCTTTTTTCTTCTTTTTTTAAACAGTTCCAAATTTTAAAAAGTCCATGATAAACAGTTAGTGCAGCAATGTCCAGCTTTCTTGTGTCTAGTAAAGAAAGTTCTGTCGAGCCTCAGACCACCCACTGTGACTAGGTCATTAGGCCCAGTGAGAAGTCTTTGAATGAACTGAAGTCGAAAGTCTGCAGTTCTGCTGGCTAGTTGTATTAGTCCTTGCCCTCCCTTGTCTTTTGGTAGATGAAGAACACTTTGTGGGGAGTCCTTCCCAGAAAAAGTCGATGAGCAGGGCCTGGATCATTACCAGTAGGTTTGATGGTGGGTCTACACACGTCAGTCTGTGCCATAGGGACGATGCTGCCAAGTTGTTAATAACTAGTACACGCCCTCTGTAAGACATTTGAGGCCAACCACTTTCACGCCGAGAGACAGATGGGGGGGGGGGGGATATTGAAATGTGGAATCTTAAGATCAGAGTTGACATTTTTTAGCTTGTTTGATGCCTCTGTAAACTCTAAAAGGAGCACATAAACTACCATTAACCTTAAGTACATACACTCTCTATTTCACTGTGCCTTTTCCTGGTCTAAGAAGATGAGACCAGTCTTTAAGCCCAATAGTTTAGAGATGTCCAAAATGTCACAAACTAAGTGTATGTTATCAAATATCGACCTGGCAGGCACACAGGTCAAAGTAAGTAATCTGTTCCATTACCTTAATTAGTTTTTGAAAGCAGCTTGTAGTCAGTGCATAGCAGTGAGACTGGGTGCAAGTTCTTCAGGTCTGTGAGGAACTGACAGTCCTCCTGCAGCTTAATGGAGCCTGCAACCCTTCAAGCTTTATTGAAGGACCTGACCAATTGCTGCCCAGAGGGCTTTGTAAAATTCTGCTGGGAGGCCATCTATGCCTGGCTCCCGGCCATTCTCCATGCTTTGAAGAGCCTCCTGAAGCTTGCAGAGGGTCAACTCTCTATCAAGTTAAGTAGCTGTGCGTTCTGTGAGTTTTGGTAAGTTGTTGAGAAAGCTGTCATCTACTGCTTGTGCCCCTGACTACTCGCTGCTATACAGTTTTGAGTAGAAGCTGACTGTCTGTTTACGGATTTCAGCGGGTTCCGATAGGAGATCCCCTGATTCTGTTCGTACAGCATGCATGAGTCTTTCTTGTCCATTTCTTTGTTCAAGACCAAAGAAGAACGTAGATGGAGTGATGCTTATGCGTGAGCGGACCAGCGCCCCCTTTGCTATGATGTCCAACAGGTCTTTCATTGCAGCTTTTTTCTTTTTGATGTAAAGCGACCACCATCAACAAACCTGAGTGATCAATGAGAGTGGGGAAGACTGCATCTAAACATACCAGTTCACTATAATACTCTACGTCAGTGAGTCCCCAGATGTGTTCCTCTATCTAAGTCAAATCTATTTACACTAATGCTTGGCTAAATAAATAGATTTTTAGACTATATTTAAACACTGAGTCTGTGTCTGAGTCTCGAACATTAATTGGAAGGCTATTTAATAATTTTGGGGCTTTGTAAGAAAAAGCTCCCTAGCTGTAGTTTTAATAATACGTTTTAGGGAATAGCAGGCTACCTCAAGGGGAGCCGTGAATCTGTCACCTTCTAGCAAACAGTGCTCTGACAATATTATCTCTCACGGTGATATAAAGCAGCTAGAAGCGTGACCTGGTCAAAAGCTTCATACCTTGCTGAAAATTGGTGCTTGCTTCATAACTAAACGTAAGATTATACTCAAGGCTCACCTCTTGTGACTTTCTCTGGTCTGGTAAACAGTACTAAATGACTCCATTAACTTTCACCCTCCAAACTCTGTGTGTGTTTAAGTAGCGTAGTTTCCTGTATCATAGATTTGTCAAATAAATTCTTGTTTCTTTATAAAGAACTGTTGTCTTGGTCATGTATTTTAAAAGTCTAAACATTTGCCCAGATCTAACGTTATCTTGCTCATAATTAGTAAATACCAGATTTTGTGGTATCATCATCAATGGCATTATCTGATCATGTACCAGAAAAGGTAAGATACACTAAATCGTGCTAAATGCTGGACAGGTAGTTGATGAAGTGTCTATACATTTTAAATCAATAATAAAATTAACCCAATTTTTAAAAAAATTCGATTCACCTCTGATCCAGAGCTGAAACCCTGCATAATAATGGTGGAGAATGCAGCCAGTCATTCTTTGTCTACAATATGAACCCTACAACGTGGTACTGACAAGCAGCCTGCATCATTTGATCAAAGAAGGCGTGACAAATCGTAAGACACTAACAGTTCACCCAGATACTTTGGCGCAAGGCGATTTAATGCTCTATTCGTCAAAGTAGTATTTTAAAATCAATGCGAAATTTCACAGGGAGCCATTGCAGTGTGGATAAGATGTGCTTCAAATGAAAGACTGGAATCATATATTCACATTGAGGTCTTTTATTGTTGCACATGATGGAACAGCAAGGCCATCTAAAGTTACAGCGTGATCAAAAAGCTTGCTTCTAACTCTCCTCCTCCTCCCCTCTTCACTGCAGTCTCTCCCAGTAAATTTGTTTTATTTTTTTACTTTCTATTTTGTATTAATTATTTTTATACAAATATATGTTTGGATTGTGAAACAAATCATCTGAGTTTCCATTATTTCTTATAAAGCCCCAAAGTTATGGAATAGCCTTCCAATTAATGTTTGGGACTCAGACACAGTCTCAGTGTTGAAGTCTAGGCTAAAAACCTATTTATTTAGCCAAGCATTTTTGTAAATATATTTGCCTTAGGTTAAGGAGCAGATCTGGGTGAATCATGGATGTAGATTTATTATGGTGAACTGGTATGTTTAGATGCTGTCTTCCCCACTCTTGTAACAGGCAGTTGCCTCTCATTGATCATTCAAGTTTGTTGATGGTTAAGTTATTGGTCGCTTCACATCTCAGGGAGCCCTCGTGTCCATGTTTCCTTCTGGCTCTCCCCTTTAGGTATCCTGTCATAGTTAGTCCTGCCGGAGTCCATGCTTGCACTCTGCACTAAATATACACTCACCTTATACTTTGTGTGACTGTGACCATACCTACTTGTTATATCCCTACTCTTCTGCTCTCACCTCTTCTCTCTCTTTCTGTCTCTCTGTTGAGCTATACATGTCGCTTCTGACCTGCCGGTGATGCAGACCCCCTCTGCCCTCTGGACCTGTCTGACTCGTCCTGGTGCCCCACTTCTGGTTGGAGATCTCATCGCATGGATGCCCCGTGTGGTGTGACTGGGGACGGTTCACCTTTTCCACGAAGACAGGCCTGGCCTCAGCTGATGCTGACAGCTGTTCTCTGGGGACTTGTGACTGCAGTTGCTCGATAGTTCAGGACTGGAGTTTCCTACAGTCTACCTGAACCTCCAATAATTGAATTGAATTGAAAACTATTGTGTGGGCTGACTTTTACTCACACACATATACACACACACACACACACACACACACACACACACACACACACACACACACACACACACACACACACACACTTTTTAATCTTTTTCGTTACAGGGCCATTTTTGCAATACAGTTACTACAAAACAGTCACTACACTGTAAAGCGTTTTGCAGGGCAGGCCAGAATACACAAGAAACACCAGATATTTAGGAAAAATAAGTGCTCTTTTATTTACAACAATACATATATATAGCAAAGGTTAGGGGAAGTTACGTCTTGAAGAGCAAGTGGGGAGCTAGCACGGAGATCTTCTAGAGCAGACCGTCTGTGTTCCCATGTTGTGTTCCAGCTCTATGCAGGATTGAGAATGAATAGTCCTGAAGTGAGAGGAACCAGCGGGTGATGCGAGGGTTAGTATCCTTAGACCTTACCATCCACTGCAGGGGAGCATGATCGGTAATTAGTGTAAAGTGTCGCCCTGCCAGGTAATACTTTAGTTAGTCTATTGCCCACTTGATGGCAATAGCAGCGTACTCAATAGCTCAATAGCAGCGTACTTTTGTTCTGCTGGGGTGAGTTTCCTATTCACATACAGGATTGGGTGTTCCTCACCATCAAAGTCCTGAGAGAGAACTGCTCCTAGCACGGTTTCTGATGTATCGGTATGAACAAGGAAGGGACGGTCAAAGTCAGGGTTCCGGAGGAGGGGGGAGCTGGTGAGGTTGGTTTTAAGTTGCTGAAAAGCCTTTTCTGTTTCTTTGGTCCAATGTACTTTCTCCGGCTGTCCCTTCCTGAGCAGATTGGAGAGGGGTGCTGCCACAGAGGAGAAGTTAGGCACAAAACATCGATACTATCCTGCTAGACCCAGAAAAGCACGCATCTGCTTTTTTGTCATCGGTGGTGGGAAAGTGCGGACCGCTTCAACTTTTTTTTCTTGTGGTTTCAGCAGTCCGCGGCCGATACGGTAACCCAGGTATTGTGCTTCTGTCAGTCCCAGGTGGCACTTTTTTGGATTTGCTGTCAGGCCGGCCGAGTTCTTCAAGGACCCTTTTCAGGTGGTAAAGGTGATCCTTTAGTTGCCCGAGTGGATAATAACGTCATCCAGATAGGCTGTGGCATACTGCCGATGCTGGCAGAGTATGATATCCATTAAACGCTGGAAAGTTGCTGGACAACCCTGGTACTTCCAGTGGCCCTGTCTAGTACTAAAGGCAGTCTTTTCCTTAGCATCAGCTGTGAGGGCCACTTGCCAGTACCCCTTGGTTAGGTCCAGTGTGGATATGAACCGTGCCATTCCAAGCCGCTCAATGAGGTCGTGCACTCGAGGCAACGGGTATGTGTCGAACTCAGAGACTTGGTTCAGGCGCCTGAAGTCGTTGCATATTCTGATTGATCCATCGGGCTTCGGTACAGCGACAATGGGGCTGGACCAGGGGCTAGTGGATTCCTTCCCCTTGCTGCACTAACTCACGACCCTGTGCCTCGGGAGAGAGAGAGAGGCAAAAGCTGAAACATGTGGTAATGGTTCAATCCATTTCTTTAGAAGATTTAAATGATAGAGCTCAGTGCTTTTTCTCTTACCCGGCTGTTGCAGTCTGTAGTTTACTGGCCCCACTTGCTCCACAATGGTGTAGGGTCCCTGCCACCAAGCCAGAAACTTACAGTTGGCACTGGGTAGGAGCAGGAGCACTCTGTCCCTTGGTTGAAACTCCCGGGTTTGAGCTGGCCTGTGATATGTGTTCCGTTGCTCTGTTTGCGCTTGCTTCATGTGCTCTTGCACTATAGGGAGTACTTGCTGTAGGGCAAAGTTGCTCTCACGCATCACCTGCTGAGACAGGGAGAGAAACGGGTTAGCGGTAAGGGTTTGCTCACCTTCCCCCTCAGTGTCTATGCCATCATCCTGGACTTGGGCCATGAATGCTGGCTGAGGCCATGAAGCCTCTTTGTAGTGTCCACTCCAGCAGCAACTTTTTCCTTTTTTTGGTTGTAGTGTGGGATGATCACATGTCTCGCAGGCGGTGGGGAGTGAGACTCCAGCAGTACAAATGCAGAAGGTGGAAGTAGGAACGCTTTCTTCATTGCTGTAGTCATCGGCCCATAGAATTTGGGATGCTGGCGTGCGGGGTGGTTCGGCTCGAGGCACAAGCCGTAAAGTCTCTTGCTTTGGAGGGTCCTCCGCTTTCTCTAACCCAGAGGAGATCAGCAGGAGTGCAAGCTCTAGGGCCTCTGCCATGTCCCGCAGAGAGGAGGGAGCTTTCATTCCCACAGCCTTTCGTTCTTATTCAGGGAGGGAGCACAAGGCGAAGTCAAGGGTGATTTTTCTCCAGAGTCTTATGGGCCAAACTTTGATCAGGTTGGAGCCACCTATAAGCTATCCTCCGAGTTGAGGTGTCCCGCCACTTGTGTGCGTGAGGTGGAGCTGACCATGGTGCTGAACTTATGGTGCATTTTCCTCTGCTTGGTTGAGCGTGAGGGTGGCAGATAGTAAGAAGCGCTGGCTCTGGGCCCGCCGCCACAACACTTTGAACAAAAATTTTTTAAAATGCTTTACACACACACAGTCAACGTGTGCACAAATGTTGACTATATGAGTGACGCACATGCACTGAGACTGAGCATGGGAGATGATTACCCACAATTCTGCTGCTCGAGAGAGAGAAGAACCATTGGCTCAGTTGTGATCACATGATTCTTGGTAGACAAAGCGTGTACGTACTACTCGTGTTTCAAGACCACACTCGTTTATCAAGTCTTACAAAGCACTTGCAGACCAAGTTACTTGAAATCCAAGTTTTTAATGTATTTAATAAAAAAAATAATAATAAATAAATAAAAACTGCTACAATCATCCTGCTCATCTTGCAAGATAACTAGTTGGATCTCAACAACTATAGGATGACATCAACTGCCTTTCAAACATAGTGGCAAACTGTAGCTGGGGTGAAGTACACAATGAGCATGGGTCAAAACAGGCTTCTAGAAGTGGGACTCTTCCTGTTTGCATATAAACATACGGTGGTGGCCAAAACTATTGAGTATAGTATCAAAAAGACATCTGCAGTACTCTGGTGTCACTTGCTTAATCCATGCCTACTTGATTACTTCCTGAACATCATGTACAACAGATGATTTCGTAACTGCTACTGCCTTCTTCACTATTGTCCAACAGTTTTCTATTTGGTTTATGTTTAGAGATGACCAAAGCCATGGTTGCAGCAGCTGAATTCTATTGAGATGTATAGATTTTAAAAAATCTTTCTCTAGTTTATATAGTTAATTAGCACATCTCTTCATCCAGATAGGCTAGAAGTAATTAGTGAAATCACCTGTTTTTTTGTGCAGGGAGATGTATATGGTATATGTTGTTGATGTTGATATATTTGGTCACCACTCTATACATATGACTATCAATTGATAATAATATTTATTTATTTTAGGATACAGGAGACAGCATATTTTTCTGAGACATCACATTTTATATGAATAAACAAAATTAACTATACTGTAATGTTACCATAGCAGATAAGTGCTTGGTCAGCTTATTCTTTAAACCATTTAGCTAAACCAGTTTAAATTAATTTTGCTGAAATGTCTGGAAGAGTCTTTGACATAATTGTCACTACATCCAAGAGAGACAGATGCAACTGCAGAAAATGCTTAAAAAATAAGCAACTAAAAGATAAACAGAGACTGAACATTTATATAAATAAATCCACCAAACACAAGGGACTAAACTGAGGAAAGAGTAGGTCAGGCAATGGAAACAAAATTAAAATAAATTTCCTAAATGCAAAAAATAAAATAAATAAATAAATAAATAAATAAATAAATAATACAATTATGGACATGATCTGGCAGCTCCTTAAGGTGTGCAGGGTCTCCTAGGATCTCCTATGCCTGTGGATAGCATGAGAAAAAGCAAAGAGGGAAAACCAACAATGGCACCAAGGGCTGAGAGACATCCCAAGTGAGGCGAAAGGCTATGGTACCAAAGCAAGGAGAAACAGCAATGTCCCTAGCAGAGCTGGGAGGGGGAGACTTCCCAAACCAAGGAAGAAAGGAAGGAGGCAGGTGACTTCCCTTAACAAGCCTGGAGGGAGGGCAGTATCACCAGCCAAAATAAAACAGGTGTGCACAATTCTAGAAAGTTGTGATTTGTGTGTGTCCCTTTGTGGTCTATTTAGGAATTTTCCATGGTGTTTGCTCATTAATTCATTTTACATACATGGTGTATTAATCAGTGTATTCAGTAGAATTACAATACGTAGCCTTAATACTGTTTGTTTATGGAGGAAAGAACATTGATGATTTGGAAATCGTACCATAAATAGGGAAAAGAAAATGCTGTAATGAAAGTGTTATGGTGTTGAAATGAACAGCCAGATGGTTTATTGTCATTAGCCAATGTGTTTAAAATTCAAATGGCCTGTTACAGCAACTGTTCTATTCACAGACCATTGCCCAAATGATCTGGTCCTATTTACCAATTATCTCAACGTCATATATGTGTGTATGTATGTATGTATACACACTAACCCTAACCCTGCCTTGTACACTAAGTCTCCTGTGATCCTCTGAGACCCTGTACAAGGATAAAGCAGTGAATGAAAGCTGGGGCCTTCGAATGCTTTTTGTTGTTGCTGTTGTTGTTGCTCTTTTAACTTTACCTGTGACTGTTTTTATGCCTTTCTTTTATGACTATTTACTCTTTCATTCAGATCAGTTTTGTATTTTGCCTTTTTTCACCCTGTTATTTCATCTTTCTGTCTCCTTTCTCAAGAATACATTGCTCTGTTCAGGGTCTCTATAAATCATCTCTCTTCTTTTTCTTTGGTACTCCCTATTCCTTCTTTCACTTTTAATACAATGAAACAAAACAGTTTCACCATGTTGTAGGGTAGCTTACCTATAAGCACCAGAAGTAACCATTATCAGATGTGCACTATAAGTAAATTTTGTTTTAAAACATGATAATTAATCATGCTCAAAACAGTCATTCATCATCTATACCGCTTTATCCTGCAATCAGGGTCGCGGGTGGCCTGGAGCCTATCCCAGGAGACTTAGGACACAAGCCAGGGACAGGGTGCCAATCCATTGCAGGGCACACACATACCCACACTTACATACTATGTCCAATTTGGCAGCCAGTTAGCCTAATCTGCAAGTTTTTGTACTGGGGGAGAAAACCAGAGTACCTGGAGGAAACCCACCAAACACGGGGAGAACATGCAAACTCCATGCACACAGAGATGGGAATCGAGCCTGCCAGGGAATTGAATCCAGACCTTGTGGGTGCAAGGCGACAGTGCTAACCACTACACCACCATGCCGCCAATGCTCAAAATAAAATAATATTTTGCTTAATAAAAAGTAAAAAGTTTTTAAAGTAGTAAAATAAAACACAATATGGATGAGTTTGTCAACACGGTCACACAATAATTCACCCTGTCAGATGAAATAGGGTAATTCCTGACGGAGTTACAGTAGGTAGTCAAGGGGAATGTCTATTACCACTGTGCAATGGCCAAAATAAATCAGTCGCATTTCGTGTCATTCATGAAAGGACCGCCAGGTGGTGCGAAGTGACATTTTTAATTTGATGCAGTTTTCAAATATGTTTTCAAAAATTGAGCTTAAGTCATAAAGTCATATGTTCGAGTACTTTATTCAACAAACATGAAAAATCTGCACAAGATCTACTGACATTTACTGTACAATAATGAGTTGAATTAAAAAAAAGTTACATGTTGTTTAGACAGACGATCAAGTTCACTAGCTAACAGTTTTATTTGTAAAATGAATGAACTGTTATATACCCTCTATTTGTATCGGTTTATTGTTATTATTGAAAGTAATTGTTATTGTTAGTATTGTTATTATTATTGAATCATTTTAAATACATCAAACTTTAAATATAGAAATAACTGGAAAAATAGACTTTCAGAATAGAACATTAGAATAACTCAAAAATACACTCTAAAAAATGCTTGGTTGTTTCTATAAACACCTGGTTCGGTTATTTTGACCCAACTACTGATTTATTCTTTATCCTCTGGTTTCTCCAAACGGTTTGTAAAATGTACAAAATGTTACTGGTATTGTGTCACAAAGTGTAGTTTTAAGAGATGTTTAAAGATAGCATCTATTTAGAAAAAAATGGCCCAAAGTTTTCAGGGATTTGGAAATGCCCATGTACATACCTCATGCACCCCGCCCAACGCAGCTTCACCACAGAATTTTTTTTTTTTAAACTGCCGTTGGCTGTGATGTCTCTGTAATTGTTAAAACTGTGGATGTATTTTATTTTGGGTATTTCTAATCTTCTTTGGTATAATACAATTATAGTATACTATATCGCGGCTGTGTGATGCATCCTGTACTCTGCATTCCAGACTCTTTGGTGAGGGCTGTTGTTGTTTATTTATTTTATTTTTTTTGATGACACTACACAAAGCAGCATACTGTATATTAGATTGATGGACATGATCTGTTAAATTTCTGAGGACAACAGTTTTTTCAGCCTACATTTAATCAATAATATAAAAAAATGTTTGATGATAGTTCTTGTTCTTAAATTAGTTTGGAAGTAAATGAAAGAATAACAGTTAAAATAGTAAAATAAATAGTTTTTATTTTAATGGTTTGAATAGTTTTAAAATAAATAGTTAAAATATTAAGATGGGGAATGTTTGTCATGTGGGCATTATAAGATTTGTATTTAAAAAATCTAAATAAAAAGTAGCACGCCTAAAAATAGATGCAGAATTGTGTACAATCTAAATAAAAAAAAAACTTTATTAATTGTGGGCTATTGTTGTTTACTTACAATATTTGTTAATTTAATTTAAATGAGGTTTGGGCTCGGGGTGTTGAGCCGGCACCGTAATTCTCCTCTTTAATTTTCTACGTAGTATGATCAGCACTCAACCACATGCATAATGTTTTCGAGAGCGGGGAGGAATTTTGTTGTATTAAATAATATGTATGCAGTATAATCAGGGCGTCTTATTCCTATTGTGGTGGGGGACCTGACACCCTCTCCAAGATCCATACAGCTCTGCGTCCCAACCAACAATTCAGCACCACGGACAGCAAGAAAGGGGCAGGGTGCCGTAACTTGGCACGGCTCCTGATTATAAAAGGGGAACGGATCTCTAACCCCCCCAGGTAGCATCGTCCACCAGCGCCCATACCGTGTACCGGAAGCGCGCCGACGTGCAATCGAGGCATACTCACAAAATGTTAAAAGCAGGGATAATAGAGGAGTCCATAAGCCCCTGGTCTAGCCCAATCGTGGTGGTACCGAAGGCCGACGGTACCCTACGTCTTTGTAACAATTTCCGCCGTCTGAATCAGGTGTCGGAATTCGATGCATACCCGCTGCCCTCGCATGGATGAGCTAATCGAGCGGCTAGGAAGAGCCCGCTTCATATCCACCCTGGACTTAACAAAAGGGTACTGGCAGGTGGCCCTCACCGCGGAAGCTCGGAAAAAAACGGCTTTCAGTACCGAGGGGGGACACTGGCAGTATCGAGTCCTCCCTTTCGGATTACATGGCGCGCCGGCTACATTCCAAAAACTAATGGACATCATATTACGCAACCACCGTTCGTACGCCGCCACTTACTTAGACGATGTTATCATCCACTCGAGTAGCTGGGATGACCATATCTTTCATCTGCAACAGGTACTGGCAGAACTAAGGAAAGCCGGGCTGACCGCTAACCCAAAAAAATGCCACCTATCTAGGATATCGCATTGGCCGAGGGTGGCTGAAACCACAGGAAAGAAAGGTGAAAGCTATTCATAACTATCCACAGCCACAAACAAAGAAACAGGTGTGTGTGTTCTTGGGGCTTGCAGGCTACTATAGGCAGTTTGTACCTAACTTCTCATCTCTTTCAGCTCCACTTTCTGATCTGCTGTGAAAAGGACAACTAGAGAAGATAAAATGGACAGAGGTAACCGAACAGGCATTTAATCAGTTAAAAACCCTTCTAACCAGCTCCCCAATTCTCCGTAACCCTGATTTCGAGAAGCAATTCATCCTCCACAGCGAGAAAGGAGCGGGGCGCCGTAACTTGGCACGGCCGGCTCCTGATTTTCACTCACCGTCCTGGAGGCAACGTGCGCCTATAAAAGGGGAACAGATCTCCAACCCAGTGAGTAGATTATGGAAAACATTGATGCCACTAACCCCGTGTTCTTTGTATCACCCTTTCCAGACTCCGACAGCTCCGGCGAGCCACAAAGTGAAGCACGCCCCAGGAGCACCTGCCGCCGCATTTTTAAAACTGCATAAAAAATCATGGATTGTGTATTGAGCGATTAAAAACAATACAAGGCATGTTATGATAAGGAAACTCTCCATCTCTTCCATTCCAGTGATTAAAAAACGGTAACTATGTCACTTTTGGCATCCGCAAAAGCTCAGTGGGCCACGCGAAACGTAATAAACTTTGTATGATAAAATGGCTCGTGGCATGAATCCAGACTTCAGTCTCAAATAATCATTCAACGCTGAACACAAACAGAAAAAAAGGATGATAATAATAATCATCATGCTTTTTTGCTGTTTATGTCCACCATTGAATAATTATTTGACCACGAATTTGACCTGCTCACATCGCTTGCGCTTTCACTTAAAAAAA
>JAAGKR010005440.1:0-15261 GCA_011419295.1 Clarias macrocephalus | reverse complement strand
CGGCCGGCTCCTGATTTTCACTCACCGTCCTGGAGGCAACGTGCGCCTATAAAAGGGGAACAGATCTCCAACCCAGTGAGTAGATTATGGAAAACATTGATGCCACTAACCCCGTGTTCTTTGTATCACCCTTTCCAGACTCCGACAGCTCCGGCGAGCCACAAAGTGAAGCACGCCCCAGGAGCACCTGCCGCCGCATTTTTAAAACTGCATAAAAAATCATGGATTGTGTATTGAGCGATTAAAAACAATACAAGGCATGTTATGATAAGGAAACTCTCCATCTCTTCCATTCCAGTGATTAAAAAACGGTAACTATGTCACTTTTGGCATCCGCAAAAGCTCAGTGGGCCACGCGAAACGTAATAAACTTTGTATGATAAAATGGCTCGTGGCATGAATCCAGACTTCAGTCTCAAATAATCATTCAACGCTGAACACAAACAGAAAAAAAGGATGATAATAATAATCATCATGCTTTTTTGCTGTTTATGTCCACCATTGAATAATTATTTGACCACGAATTTGACCTGCTCACATCGCTTGCGCTTTCACTTAAAAAAAAAAATGCAGTGTTTATTCAGCAATTATATATTTGTGCTCTGTTGTTTTTCTGGGGTATTGATGTTACATTTTGTCTGCTTTGCAAAACTCGCCCCTCTTTATGATAGATGAATATTATGACTGAAACAAAGCTGCTTGTATCGGCAGCGTTTTGATCAAAGGGGAGATGAAAAGTGAAAGTGTGTACCAAAAACATTTCATTCATAAAATACTCTGATTACAAACAACATAGCACAATGCATGTCTGTGGATGGCTAAAATGTGGTTGTGAATAAGCCTTCTAGTAAATGTAAAATGTTCTCATGAACCCACGTCGTGCGTGTGCGCTCTTTCACTTTGCGGAGTTTTGAACAAAAGGCAGATGAACGCGCGTGCCATTCATCACCAGAAATACAACAAACACAAATTTATAATCGCTAAATAAGCGCTGTATTTGCAGTGCTGTGTAAAACGCATGCCGATGTGAGCCGCTTTTATTTCAGTCATAATATACCAACACATTTTTGCTCTGTAGTGGACCGCGCACAGCCTCTCGCGGGCGAGCCTTTCTCTGAATACACTTTTAACAGGGGTAGAGTTAAGAAAGTGAAGTGAACTTAGGGGTTATGAAGGTGATCATTTCATCTTGTCATCTCCACAGCAGTGTATGCGCCATTAATTTACGTTTCATACAAATTACATAATCTGAAATTTGTTTTCCATTAGTTTATATGAAAGGAAACATTTTGCTTTCTATAAGGATATATTTTTCATGCCTGTAAGGCAAGCATACACAGAGTTTCAGTAAATTTTCTGATGCGCTCGAGCGCTGTATCCCTGTTTGCATTCATTATTTTACAAAATCATAACATTTTGTCGTAATTGTGCGTGCACTTAGAGTCTTTACTCTAGACTATGTATCTTATATATTTTTATTATATAGTTTTTGCACATCAATCTGTGTGGCACACCCACTTTTTCTGATGCAAACCGAGAGTTTTCTGGCTATGCGAGTGTTACACATAATAAAATATAAAAGTGTTAACATTAACTTTGCTTAAATTCGATGCAAATGAGAAACGCCTATATTTAATTTAAATAAAAAAATTTTACTGTAATTTTAGCACTGCGATTGATTTGTAAATTCGTTTAATGTTTCAATTGTATTTTATATTAATTTCAGTTAATAAATCTACTACAAATGTAAAGAACACAAAATATCAGATGACACAAAATCCTACATGCGTAGCATTTCTCGTACAAATGATAAAATCTAAAGGCTCACTGTGTTAATTTTTACTTTGCTTATATTCGATGCCAATAAGATTTAATCAAATTTAAATTCTAAATTTGTACTGTAATTTTAGTATTGTGATTATGAATTCGTTTAACTACAATGTTTCACCGCTACTATTTTATATAATATATTTGACTAGGAATTACTCCACATTTAATATAATTTAAGAGATGGTTGTGGCCACATTATAGCATACAAGACACTATGGCAAGGAGCCAAAGTTATGCATATATTATTTCAAATACAACTTGGTAATTTGAGTAAAGATTTGCCTTTCCATTTATGGAAAGGCAAATATTTTACTGTTTGTTTAACATGTTACCAGAGTTCTCAGAGGTCCCCAAAGTGTGTCTGTTATTCACTACAAATATTTCGGAGGGATCACATTCAGAGCAAGCAGAGTTAGCAAGGTAGGTTGATTTATTCACAAATATTTAGACAAAATTTTCTTGGTGATGGCTAAAATAACTTAAGCTGTTTATTCCCCCAGGGATCTTGAAATGTAATGCATAAAAAGGAAGTATTATTGTTACGTGCTTAATGTTAAATTGGATGAGAACCGCAACATTTAAGAGAGACAATTGCAGCAGGGTGTGAAACAGATCAAGGAAGACCAGTGAACAGGAGTGTTTCAAAAAAAGTTGTTTACTCACATTGGGAAATTTATAATTCAGAGAGAGAAAAAAAAAAGAAGAGCGTGTCACCCAAAGCAAGGAAAAGAACAAAACAAACAAACCTTATGACTAGACCCTGAACTAACTAACAGAAAAGAAATACAAAATAAACCCGAAATCTTCAGAATATGCGACGCTCTAACTGGCTCCCTTAAAATAATAAACAAAAGTACATGGGTGGCATGACACTCAACCTAAACTAACAATTGCTTATTTAATAGTAGAAATAACACAAGGAACCTACATGCTTCCTAACAATGGGGGTTGCACTTGCCATATAGTAGGCCATACCAAACTCCAACACATTCACTGTAAGCAAAGTTCAATAGAAGTCAATATTTGAATCACACCAAGCAATAAACAATATAATCAAATACAACAAACAAACCAGAAACTACTAAGTCAAACTTGTGGGATTTAAGCACACAGAAGCACAGGGTACGCTGGCACACACACACCGAATTCAAGGCCTCAAATACACAAGCATGTCAGCGGATTGGCAGAGCGTCCTGACGTCATAATGATGATTGACAGCTCAGTCAGCCAATCAACTCAATCCTAGGAGTGGAGTGAGAAAATACAACAAAACACAAGGGGGAAGGAAAGAAAAAGAATAAATAAGCAGAATTCACACTCGGATCGTAACAATTATAAACGACACAAGAAAACATATCAACTTAGTCAATTTTACCAACATTATTTAAAGCATGCTTGTATATCAAAGCACATGTATATCAACCCGAATTACCCCCATAGGAAATAATGTAAACTTTGATGATTTCGTTCCAAAACCCAAAATATTAATATAAAAATAAAACTAATTAACCTGCACTTTGCCTTTGAAAAGAAATGTGACTGATGTTAGATGAATGCAGAAGCAGGGGGGCTATGACTTTTACACACTCGCGCACACTCACACTACCGGAATCCCTCCTCTAAACAGATTTATCTCCAGCACTGCTACAGCCTCTTTACCTTTTTTTTTCTTCACAGAGGTTGTTGCAGTACAGTTACTAATGAATAGTCACTACACTAGGACACTCACTCACCTCATTGATCATCATTACCGCTTAATCCTATACTCAGGGTCGCACGGAGCCTGGAGCCTATCCCAGGAGACTTAGGGCCCTGGACAGGGTGCCAATCCATCGCAGGGCACACAGACATACACACACTCATACACTATGGGCAATTTGGGAATGCCATTTAACTTAACCTACATGTCTTTGGAATGTGGGAGGAAACCGGAGTACCCGGAGGAAACCCACCAAGCACCGGGACAACATGCAAACTCCATGCAGACAAAGACGGGAATTGAGCCTGGCTGGGCATTGAACCCGGACCCTGGAGGTGCAAGGCGACAGTGCTACCCACTACACCATCGTGCCGCCTACACTAGGACACAAAATAAAATAAAAAATATTTATGCACACACACACACACACACACACACACACACACACACACACACACACACACACACACACACACACACACACACCCCTGGAATCACTCCTCTAAGCAGATTGATCTCTTGCACTGCTACACACAACCTCCCTTCTTTCTTCCCCTTCTCTCATTCCACACCCTCCTTAAACCCTTTACTTGTGTCATTCTTCCAATAAAATTCTTCCAAAATGAATGAGCAAAGATATTTTTTCAAGCAACACATTGCCACTATAAATCACAGCTTGTCTGATCACACACACACAAATTTTAGACATTATGTTTCACCTTCCAGCATTCAGCGACCCTGGAGTATCTAGAAACGTCATGGATCTCAAATGGGCCTGTCATTTGAAGGTTCCTGACATCAGTGATTCGAGCTGTGGATGGCAGATTTTTGCATCAATGTCAGTGTTATAAATAGAGTTGGGCTCTCTGTGTTACAGAATTACCTGAAAGCTCTATTGCGTTTGGACTTGCAATGACTAAAAACACAAAATCTTGACCTGGTCGCCTATGTCATGATTCCTGCATTTCTTTCTCAATAGCAATCAACAGCAAATACTCCATTAGAGAAACCCTAACCCTGAGATGGAGCAGTCAGTTGAAACCACTGTTCGGTACTCTAGAGGTCTTCAGCTAGACTATGACATATCCTTTACTCATAACATACCCTTTAACTATGCTTTCAGTCTTCTTTTCACTACTCCTCCCTTGTAGATAATACATATATCCCATATTCTTTCCTGAGAATAAATCCATGGATATTGGACATATCTTCAGAACATGTCTAAATCCCTGAAACAAGGTTATATCAGACTTTGTGTCACCCTCTTTGTGGCCCTATGGTGTCTATACAGTATCACTCTCAAATAAATCAACTTCAAGTGGTGATATCCATTGCCCCCTGTGACGTCTGTCCTAAACAACCAAAATCAACTACCATTAAAAATAAATCTCCGAAAGTGCATATAGCTCATCAGGAATAATTCTGCAGGATAGCTAGTCACTAGACATATCTGGGAGTGTTGTGTGGTCCACTGATAATTGCCCGTTTGAGTTTGTTCCTATGCCTACATTGATGCTTGTGAGAAAGCAGTGTCTCACCAGACTAAGCAATACACCCAGGTCTGTGCTCTCCAAGTGCTAATTGCCAAAGCACTGATGACTCCCTTGTGAGGACTTATTGCTTAGTTCGTGGAATGCACTGCCAATATGTTGGCTAATTTTCTAGTAGCATTGGACCATTCCATTAAATCTACAGATATTGACTCCTTTGTGGGGGAGTTGATTGAGATTTTACTCCTAGTAGCAGGACGCCTGGGGCAGGATATGGAGTAATGATCAGCTTGTACACACCACCAGTGATCACAGTCTGGTCTGTGTGATGTATAAAAAAATCACTGAAAATGTGTGGAATCTGTCTGTGGAATTAGGCCAAGGTATCATGAAGGCCACATCACCAGGCAGACCATTAACATAATGCTATGTTCCAGGTGCCTGAATGCAAAATGTTCATGTTTTTACCTTTGTCCACCACCACAGTGAATTTGAAACGAAGCTATCAAAACGTGAATTAAGTGCAGACTTTCACCTTTAATCTAAGTAGTTAAACAAACAAAGTTTTAAGAATTACATTTGATATTCAAGTCTCTCCATACATACAGACTCAAATTCAAATGCATAAATTAATATAATCATAAAATTTAATCTTCTAAAATCACAGATGATCAGAAAGCAAAGACATGATGTTGAAGTTCTGTCTGTTGGCTGTGTTATAAAAACACAATTTATAGTTCATGTGACTGATGAATAAAACACATGAAATATATTTGGCTGAAGAAAAAATGAACAAAGTTCATGCAGTCTTCCTATATATAAAGCTTTAACCAACAGTTGTATAGTTGTCCTATGAACTTTTTGATGTTCTACAGCAGTCAATAGTGTTTGAATCAAACACTAAAGATCACCGGTATTATTTGGACAGGTTGTAACAATAAAAGAAGCAATACATTATTTATAATTATACTACAGTTATTTCTGACTGAGTAATCCGATTGGACAGTAGGAATTCCACAAGCATAACAGTACTGGGACATTTAACTATATTATCAGTTGAATATACTAGGTAATACTTCTTCAGCACTCAGACTGGGCCCTCATGCCTATGACCACATCACAGCCAGAGTGATATTCAGTACACCACCATGCCCTTTCCTGTGATAGTGCTTTTTATATTATATACAAGATTATATATCTTGTTTTACTGATATTAGAATTACAGCCTTTGCATGATCAAAAATCATTGACAATTATTTTTTTAAAAAGGTGTTACTTTGAAAAAATCCATATGTGAATTTTATGGCACACAGTACAAACAGTTGTGTAATGCTGTTTCTAACTCATTCAACAAGCATAAGTATTATCTGCCCTTGGTTACATTTGCTTTTTGATTGCTTTTTGTGTCTGTCCATTTTCCTAATCTCTGCAGGGATGGGTGTTCCTTGGATGAATAAAACCTACTTTATGTGGTCATTATGGCAGAGCTATAGACAGAATAATGATCCAGTTCAGCCACGTGGAAGGATCCTGCTGCTCTATTACTCTTAGTAAGGCCTGGCAGAACCTTAGCAGGCCCCATATGACAAAGCAGAAAAGAGAAATGAGTTATACGGTTACTGTTACTGATCTTTTTTCCATAGCCTCATAGCAAATGGAAGTATAGTTAGCTGCTTATTTAACATATACACACCCACGCAAATTATATATATATATAATATATATATATTTTTTTATTCTAAGTGTTTTTGTGTAAAAACATATATATTAAAAATCATCTGATTGTAGCAGGTCTTGGTACTAGGAAAATACAACCTCAGACAAACAACATATAACTTTTTTTTCACTTTGCCATCTTTTATTTTGTAAAAATAAAGACGGAACTATGTACCCCAAGGTTCAATAGCATATAGTAATTAAGGCAGCAATAACATGAAGTAATAGTTTCCTATATGGACTTGATCAATCTCTCACATCATGTAGAAATTTTGGCCTATTCAAATGTGCTTTTTCCTGGTAACCCTTTCAAAAGAACTGTACTTGATTAGTCTTTGTTTAATTGTGGACTTTAACATTTAACATGCTGAGTGAAGCCTGTAGGGTCTGAGATGTAGCTCTTGTTCTTTTTTTTACATTTACATTTAGCATTTGGCAGACGCTCTTATCCAGAGCGACTTACAAAAAGTGCTTTAAAGTTTACATCACTGGATAGATACTTACACTGGGTTAACTAGGTCAATAACTAAGTGCCACTAGTCTAACACTAGTGGCACTATTTTTGTGAGGACTGCATGGTCTGACCTTGAGGTGAATATGCTGGGACGTCCACTCATGGGAAGACTGCCAACTGTCTTGAATGCTGTCCATTAATGAATAATCATACTCACTGAACAATGAAGTCAAAATAGTTTGGAAAGGGTTTTATAGCACTTTCCAGATTGATGTGGAGCAACAAATGCTTCTCTAAGACGATTGTTTATATCTTTTCTATTAGCATTGTGTTCACAAACCACTGAGTGCTCCAAACCAGCAAACTGCCAAAAGTGCTGCTTTTATAGAGGTCTGCACACCTGTTGATGATCAGTTAATAAAGGATTGATGATCTGTAGTCGTCAGTGTATGTGTAGTGGAAGCAGTAAATGGCTACTTAGTACTGTATTACTTAGTATTTTCTTTTTGCCTTCATTTTTGTTAAATAAGTAATGGTGCAATGAAAGAAAAATGTTATACATCTGATGGTATGTTAATCCAATACTAAAACCTGATGTGTGTGTGTGTGTGTTAATAGTTTATTTCAATCAATAATTAAAAAGGAAATGGAATAAAAAGAAGAGAAATCCAAATCAAATCAGTATCTGGTATAACCACCAAAACAGCATAAATTCTTTTAGGTACACATGCACACAGTTTTTGAAGGAATTTGGAGCCAATCAGATGTCTCTCTGATAGTACTGAATGATGGTTGTGTATCTGCCTAGATTTTGTCCACATTGATGGCACTATTAATCCTGACCAAATCACCAACTTCATTTGCAGAAATGGCACCCCAAAGGAACCTCCACCATGTTTTATCATTGCTTGTAGACACTCAGTATTGTACCACTCTCTAGCCCTTAAGCAAACAACTCTCCCCCTTCATCCCTGAGAGATGGTGGAACCAGTTGAGCAATGCTAGAGGATGTGATGCAGTGTGTGTGTGTGTGGGGGGGGGGGGGGGTGATATGTGCTTTGAGGTAAGTGGGTGCTGGACCATTTTTGGCTTTATAAACAAGCATCAGTATTTTGTGTTTGATGCAGTCAGCTACTGCAAGCAAGTGAAGGGAGAGGGAAAGCTTCAGAGGACAAATGGTGCAGAGAGGCAGACCTGCCAGGAGTGAGTTGCAGTAGTCCATACTTGAAATAACAATGGACAAATTCTTCTAATGTTATGAAGAAGAAATCAACAAGAGTGAGTAAGGTTAGTAATGTGAGGGGGAAAATCACAGTTGATTGTTAAGGAGTGATCTGAGTGTTGCCCTGGGAGATCATAACATTCTGACAGAGATTAGGAATCTCTACCTGGGATAAGCGGCAGTTCGGTTTTGCTGCAGTTTCAGTTGATGATCTGCATCGCAAGATAAGATGTCTGCGAGACATGATAAGATCCAGGTGGGAACATGAGTGTCTGAGGGAGGAAATGAGGGAATGAAATTAATCTTCTTACCATTGGTATGAAAAGCAGTGCGAGAATATGACCTCACCAAGAAATCGGGTACAGAATCGGGTAGTGATGGGAAGTGTGACTCATTCTAGTGACTCGGTTATTTGAATTTCGTCCATCAAAATGAACTAGAGTAAGTAGGAGACCAGAATGTGTTTACCTTCACATTCACCGCTGCAACAGGACGGCAGCGAGAGATTTAAATCAGTCGCCTTTCAAAGTCATCCCTGAAATGACCGCCAGGTGGCGCAAAGGGCCATTTTGCAAAAAGGCTGAAATCTCCGCTGCAGATGATGCGCCTCCAGTATATTTACGTTTCGTGCGAATTACATCATCTGAAATTTGTTTTCCAGTAGTTTATGTAAAAGCAGACATTTTGCTTTCTATAAGTATTTTCACATCTGTGAGGCAAGTATACACAGTTTTGGTTAATTTTTTCATGCGCTTAAGTTTACAGAAATCAGTACAGAATAGCGTACCCTGTTTGCTTTCATTATTTTACAAAATCATAATGTTTTGCCATCACACCTGTAATGCAGTGAGTGTGCACTACTATTCAGCTTTGACACTTGGCATAAACACTTAAAAATAAGCATTTTTCTTGGTTAACATTTGAGCAAGTGGACATGTAAAGTTGCATGTTTCAAAGGATATTCCATGATTACAATAAATCTTTCATGATGAATGTGTATATATGCGTTTTAAATATAAACTAAATAATAAGCACTGCCTTTTGTAAAGTGAAAGTGCATGCTGTGGATCAAAAGGCTGATAAACCTGTGCACAGATATGAGCAGATTTATTGATAAAATTGCAGACATTGCAACAAACAAATATAAATGCAACAAACAAATATATAGTCTACTCACTGAATACAACTTGACATCGCGCTCTGAGGTGAACACCCGCAGAATTCCCAGTTACTGAAATCCGTCTTCTCACCTTTCATTCACGATAGGTGTGAATTTTTCGAACCGGTTTCATTAATGGGGGAATTGGCAGAATTGGGGGGTTTAAAACGAATAAACAAGACGTCTGTGCCTAAAATTTATTTCGCCAGCAAAACATAAAATAAATAACAATTTAAATGTTTAATGGTACCAATTAAATCAGAATTCATAGTTGGTGTCATGCGCACTCCTAACGCGACCAGCACGAGGACCCGGAAGTAGTACGGTTGCGTTTTAGGAAGCATAAAAGGAGACAAGATGGCGCTTTACACTCGCTCAGTCATTGAGTTTTGCCCATGCTATTGCCGACGCTTCGCTCGTCTAAACGTGAGTAGTCACAATCTTGGGTTATCGCTTCCGATTGGGTGTGTATTTAGAACGCGGGTTTATTTGTGTAAACTTTCTCTCGCTTCGGGAGAGTTCTAATAATAACCAGCATGGTTATCCTGCCTGCTACTTCCGCGTTTGGGTTTACCATCCACGCTACAGGGCTAACTGCTAGTCTTCTGGTTCATTTCCGGTTAGTTCGTGACAGAATGACTGAGCCATCAGCAGTAAACCCAGCGAGTTTGCTCACCTCTGCAATATGGTTGACTAGCATGCTAAGTTGATCGATCAGCTCCGTGGTGAAGTCGCGTCTCTCCGTAAGGACCTCCAAGACGTCGCGGCCTTGTGCCGCGAGGTGGCGGAGCTATGACAGGAGAATGCGACCCTCCGCGGGGCAGCCGCTCAGCTGGCTGTTGCCACGCCCATCACAGCGGCTGCTGCGCCGCCAACCCCCTCCCCTTCTTCTGATGTTTTTCTAGCTTTACGGGATAAATGGGATGGCACGGATGGGAAGTGCAGTGTTTTTCTAACCGCGTTGGATCTCGTGTTTGAGTTTAATTCCACCAGGTACTCCACAGACCGACTGTGCAACTGCGCCGACTCTAAGCTATACCACCTATGGCAGGTACGGTCGTCCGTGAGCCGCTACACCGCGGAGTTTCGTACTTTCACCGTGCAGACTGACTGGGGAGACTCCGCCCTCTGGACGACTTACTACGAGGGACTGGCTTCGCGCATAAAGGACAAGCTCGCCAGACGAGAGCTCCCAGCGACCTTGGAGGGCTTAATCCAACTCACCCTCCGGATCGAACAACGTCTGCTCACTTGCCCCAAGCCAGCTCCCTGTACCCTGCCCCCCATCACGATGTCACTACCTCGTACCACCCCTTCTTCTCCCACTCTCCAGTTTCAGAAGTCCACTCCTCATTCACTGCAGCACCTACCAGAACCGTCTGTACCCTGGGTGCCGACCTGCACTGAGCTCTGCCTACGGGCTGAGGCTGGGACATGCTCTAGGGAGCCCGAGGCCCTGCAATGTCAACACTGACAACATCCCGCTAGACTACTGGGACCTGGCTGAAGTTTTCTGCAAGAGACGCGAAACCCACCTACCTCCTCATTGCCCATACCACCTGGCATTCGATCTTCAGCCAGGCACCACACCACCCCGCGGCCACCTCTATTCACTATCCAACACCGAGATGCAGGCGATGGAGGAGTATGTTTCCAGCGGACTTCACCATGGTACCATCCGGCCCTCCTCCTCACCTGCCGCCGCGGGGTTCTTCTTCATGAAAAAACGCGATGGTAGTCTACGCCCCTGTGTCGATTACCGGGGAATCAATAACATCACCATAAAGAACCGACACCCGCTGCCTCTTACCAACTCTGCCCTGGACGCCCTCTCTGGTGCCACCATCTTTACTAAGTTGGACCTCTGGAGCTCCTACAACTTGGTGCGCATCAGAGAGGGCGATGAGTGGAAGATGCCATTCATCACCCCTACAGGACACTACGAGAAGCTGGTCATCCACTTTGGTCTCTGCAACGCACCTGCTGCATTTCAACAATTTATCAATGATGTCCTCAGAGACATGTTAGGCCGCTGGGTGTTCATCTACCTCGACGACATCCTCATCTACTCCCGAACCGTCAACGAACATATCCAGCACATCAGAGTGGTTCTAAAGAGATTGCTCGCCCACCAGCTGTACTGTAAGTTGGAGAAGTGCGCTTTTCACGAGCGCTTCCACCACATTCCTGGGTTTTGTCATCTCATCCCAGGGTGTGGCCATGGACCCGTTGCGAGTCGTTGGCCCCTACCCAATACTCTTAAACAACTCCAGCGATTTCTCGGGTTTGCCAATTTCTATTGCCGCTTTATCCGGGACTACAGTACCGTTGTAGCTCCACTAACCGCTCTGACTCGCCCATCATCTCACCCCTTCAACCTTACCTCAACTGCTGTCTCCGCCTTCCATGAACTCTGTCGCCGCTTCACCACTGCCCCCATCCACCTTCACCCGAATGCTGACAAACCATTCGTTGTGGAGGTGTCCTGCCACCCACCAAGATCCTCGCACCACTCAGTTGTAACTTGAAAATGAGGGTTCGCCAGGCACAAGCTGTGGAGATCGAACCGGCAGGTGTGCCGCCTGGCCGACTCTATGTACCCGACGCCATTAGAGCCGACGTACTCCAGTGGGGACACTCCTCCCCACTTTCTGGACACCCGGGAAAACGCCGCACCCTACTTTTTATTCAACATGCCTTCTGGTGGCCCAATATGAGAAAGGACGTTGATGAGTTCGTCCAGGCGTGCCCAGTGTGTGCCAGGTCCAAGGGCAGCAACCGACCATTGCCAGGGCAACTCCAACCACTCCTGGTTCCCCGCCGGCCCTGGACACACATTGTCGTTGACTTCATCATGGGCCTGCCGGTTTCCGAAGGAAAAGACACCATCCTCACCATCGTCGACCGGTTCTCCAAAGCCGTTCACCTGGTGGCCCTCTCCGGGCTCCCGTCAGCTAAAAGGATAGCCGAGCTGATATTAGAGCACGTAGTCCACCTGCATAGGTTCCCAAGGGACATCATCTCGGACAGGGGGCCCCAGTTCACGTCCCGGTTCTGGAAGGCCTTCTGCCGTCTGATAAATTCCACCTGCAGTCTGTCCTCTGGTTATCACCCACAGACTAATGGTCAGACGGAGCGGACCAACCAACAACTGGAGCGCTACCTGAGATGCTTTATTGCTGATCGCCAGTGCTGCTGGGCCCGCTACCTCATTTGGGTTGAGCTGTCTCACAACCTCCACACCTCCTCTGCCACCAACCTAACACCATTTGAGGTATACTACGGCTTCCAACCTCCGATGTTCGACCATCAAGAACCAGAGGTGGAAGTACCATCGGCCCAACAGTTGGTTCACCGGTGTTGACGGCTCTGGAGACAAGCAAACGATGCCATTCAACAGTGTTACGTCCCGTAGTATTTTGTGGGATGTCTTGTGTTTTGGCTCCCGTATCTTTCAGGTCCTGGGATTGGACATCACCCCTGCCAATCACTGTTCCCAGCGCGACAGCGAATCCCATGGGAACCAATGAGGCGGCCCCAGTCGGGTATAAGAACCCGGAAGTGACGCAGCCAGGGGCGCGGCTTCTTTCTTTCATTCATGCATATGGTTACGGCGATTCAGAAAGAGTTACTTCCGGTATTTCAAACATTGTGGCGGCGAGTTGTTACGCTAACGTACTAGCTGTGTGAGTTTGTGTTCGTCTACGCCCAGCGTGAGTACGCGGACGTATTTCCAATTCGCGGTGTGGAGTCAAGGTTATTATGCCCTGGGGTATACATACGCAGCACGTAGGAGATAGCGCTGTTTAGGCACCCTAGTTAGGAGCGAGAGCTATTTGTTGTATTTTTGTTTTGGTTAGTCAGTGTAGTTAGCGGGCATCCTACGCCCTAGTTTTGTTTTCGTTTTGTTTGTTAGCTAAGACTGACTGCTGCGCATTAGTTAGAAGGTGTTTTGTTTTATTTATTTCTTTGCTTTAAGCTCTGCTCGTGGCTCCCACTGTTGAATTTGTCATTACATCTTTTGTATATATTTTGTAAATATAATTTCTGTGTGTTTGTACTTTTGGTCACCACTGTAATTACGGAGCAATTGGGTGTGTGTGTTTGTGCATCATTCACTAAAGTTTGTTGAAGTTCATTGCCAGTCTTGAGTCTGCCTCATTTTTTTTGTAATTAGTGACAGCGTTTATTACCTTTATATTTCTTTTTTTTATTAGTTTTCTTATGTCGGCTTCCTATCTCCCCTAGACACATAGAGCTAACCTAACATCTAGGTAGGAAACCGTAACATAATTGGGGGCTCGTCCTAAAAAAAAGCAGCAGCTTGACCATGTCGTTTAACCTACAAACCTTTATTGACAATCCCTCATGGGAGGTAATTGAAAAATGTAGGAAAGATGACTTGTTAATAATAGCTACCCACTATCAGATTCCTGTTTCAAAGCAATCACTAAAGAAACTAATTAAAGCAGAAGTTATAGATCGGCTATGCGAATTGGGTGTCTTGAAATTAGCTGAGGCGGATAGAGAGACGGATCCTCATGGCGAGGGGCAAGAGGTGCTTGGGGGAGGTAAAGAGGAGGTAGAAACGGCTGAGTCGGACACTAACGTGGACGTCGGAGCTGTTTTGCCACCCTTTGAACCCTTTTCGCCAGGTACTCCCAGTTCGAGGGAGGAGTTGCATACAAAGGTGCGACTGGCACGGCTTCGTCTGGAGGCGGAGGAGCGAGCACAAGCCCGCCAAGCAGAGTTCGATCTGCGTCTTGAAGTCCGCAAGCTCGAAATTCAGGCTGATAAGGAAGTGAGGCTGCGTAAGTTGGATATTGAAGCAGCTATGAGCGCTTCGATCTCTCCTGCACAGCCAAGCCTCTCATCAGCGAGTGATAATTTGACTTATTCTGGTTCCACTACATTTGACGTGGGTAAGCATATTGCTTTGGTACCCAATTTTAGAGAATCGGAAGTGGACAGCTATTTTAACGCTTTCGAACGAATAGCGACTTCTTTGTGTTGGCCTAGAGATGTGTGGTCATTGCTACTGCAATGCAAATTAGTCGGCAAGGCTTTGGAAGTGTACTCTACTTTGTCGTTGGAAGATGGCTTGAAATATGACGTGGTTAAATCGGCCATACTTAGAGCATACAAGTTGGTTCCAGAAGCTTACAGGCAACGATTTCGTAATCGCAAGAAAAATGCCACTCAAACCTTCGTAGAATTTGCACGTGAGAAGTCAATTCTTTTTGATAAATGGTGCACTGCTAGTAAGACTGATGACTTTACTTCACTTAGGGAGCTAATGCTGCTTGAGGAGTTCAAACAATGTCTTCCAGAGAGGATGGTACGCTACTTGAATGAGCAGAAAGTGACACTATCGCAAGCCGCAGTCTTGGCAGACGAGTTTGTGCTTACTCATAAAAACGTATTTCAGACAATAGGAGTTGAAATGGGTTCAGTCCCTAGGGCCGTAGCGAACGTTCAGCCGCCCAAACAAAATGGTGATCAGTCTAAGGAGACTCGAGAATGTTTTTATTGCCATAAGAAGGGACATGTAATAGCCAACTGTCTAACCCTGAAGCGTAAGCAACAATCTCAAAGAAAGGAAGTTGCATTGATTAACTCTGCTAACTCATGTTCATTGCCTGAACAAGAAAAGGAACTGCCAGATCCTACTTATTTGCCTTTCTTGTTTAA
>JAAGKR010005439.1:0-51047 GCA_011419295.1 Clarias macrocephalus | reverse complement strand
ACACACACACACACACACTCACACACACACACACACACACTCACACACACACACACACACACTCACACACACACTCACACACACACATACACTCACACACATACACTCACACACATACACTCACACACATACACTCACACACACACACTCACACACACACACACTCACACACACACACTCACACACACACACTCACACACACACACACACTCACACACACACACACACACACACACACACACACACACACACACACACACTACAGGCAATTTGGGAACCAATTAGCCTAATCTCCATGTCTTTGGACTGTTGGAGGAAACCGGGAATACCTGGAGGAAACCCACCAAGCACAGGCAAACTCCATGCGCACAGATGCGGGAATCGAGCCTGGCCAGGAATCGAACCCGGACATCCCAGAAAACTGTAAGCATCAGCTGAGGGCTGATCTCGGTCGGCGATTGAGGATGTTTCCGTTCCGTACTCTGCTGTTTACTCTCAGGCTCGTAGTGATGAATCCGTGTCTCGTCAACAGGAATGATTCTCTTTAAGAAATGTTCACCTTCCTTAGAGTATCACTCCATGTTTTGTTTGCTGATATCCAAACGCTTCCGTTTATGGACTTATTTCTGAGTTATTTCAGCACCCGGTACACCCCCAAACCGCAAATAAACTAATAACCGCATGCTGCTTTTCTTCCATACGCATCACAATCAATGTTTTGCTCGCATCCAGTTTCGCTTGCACCGCAGTTATTAACGAACTGATGTAACACGTTCACTTAAACGGAAAAGCGCCGATAAGACGATAAGCGACCGACAGAAGGTTGAATATAACCGGAGCGCGGATCATTTTTGACTCGCCCTCGTAGCCGAGACTTCAATATAACCCTGGCATGAAGCAGAACCTGTTTTGTCGATCAAAGTCGAGTTTAGCACTTGCGGCTTTCTTTACAGCTCCGTCTGTTTGAAATCCAACAATACTGCCCTCTTTCCTACATATTTACATGGGAGTGGGTTCTGAAAAGGAAAAATACCCATTTTTTCCCCCACATTTTTCACAGTTCATCAAAACCACGAAATAAATGCCTCGTTCAAAACACTCTACGCAAGGCAGACTCCATGACCGAAAATTTACAGTTCCTGAAATAATATTCCCATATCTGCGGGAACACTTGCGAGCTTATGAGAATGTGGGCTTTAGAGATTTTTGGGGCACAAAAGAAATTTCAGTTTTACAAACTGCATGCTGCTTTGGAGTCGAAGGAAACACAACCTAGTTCATTACACCATCGCAAAACTAGTTTTTTTTTTTTTGTTTTGTTTTTTAGCTTAACACTGGCGTAAATCATTACCATACAGACCACATTTTGACAGAAAAGGCAAAAAAAAAAAATATTCCCACGACCAAAAAGCCGCATAATGGATTTTCAATGCAATGGAACGTAACAATAAGACTTTTTTTTTTTCTTTGAAAATTGATATACAGTATAGACGAAGAGGTACTGAAGCACAACAAAAAAAACATAGTTTTAAAGGTGTTAGAATTAGATTTTATTACCGCCAGAGTCGTTCTCATAAGCCGTTACAAGTTTTTCCTTGTTCCATTTAACTTTGGTTACTCTATTTAAAAAAATTTTAAAAAAAGAAGTGCTAGCACATTTGCACGAGAATAACTCATTGGTTCAGAGATGTATTATAAGCACTTTGAGTTCAATCTTTTAAAGACAAATTAAATTTGATAGTACTGATTCCTTTCCAAGGACCGCACCACAGGGTTACCAAGACGGGCAGGAAACATTTCCAAGGATACATGGAAAATTGAAAGCTTCCCTTTCCGTAACGAGCAGAACAATATCACGATATTTCACCTCGGCTTACAAACATCCAGAACATCCAGGCCCCTGGAAATGATAAGTGCAGCGCTAAAGATTTGTTCTCACACTCTCCTAATGATTTATGAAGTGTGATCAGATAACAGCTCAGGAGACCCAAAGATAAAAGGATGGAGCCGCGTCAAACCCTGGTCACTTCCATCCCCGGGTAGGCGCTTGTCACCATTCATTTCCCCACTTCAGCTGTCTCATTTTTCCACTGGAGCCACCATAATCTACAATCGGCCACGCACAGTGGGGCAATTCATACCTCCCTGGCTGCAAGCTTTATTTTACCAGCACGACTAAGATGAAGCCTACCATGTGGGAACTGTTATCAAGAATTCATCAAGCACCCAAGTGTAAATGGTGAGTGTCTCAAGCATAAAGCAACGTAAGGTGGCAAGGAAATAAAGTGCACCACTAACAAGCCTGTTCTACCAGGCGATTGTGTAGGGTACTCAATCAATCTGAATGGAACAAAGGCCCTTCTTGGTTTATTGTGAAGCAGGAACCTGCAGAGCAACCACACTCCATCTCGTTCATGGTGCTTTTTATTCAATTCGTTAAGGAATGGGAGTCTTGGTTAAATGCAACAATTATGCAGCTGCTTCACAAAGCCAGGATGAAAAACTCTCATCACTTTAAATACCGGACACCGTCAATGCCGCAGTTGGAGGGCACAGTTAACTGCGGATGGTAAAGTGGTTTAGAACAAGACACACAGCAGCAGCTCGGTCTTACGTCTGTCTCAATCGTTTATAAAGTATAACCGTTTTAGCCATCTTCCTCTATATCATCCTCTTCCTACAATTAAGTGAAATTACACAGTTAATAGGTATGCATCTTTTAGTGTTGCTTGATTACATATCATTTACATACATGACTAATTATGTTTGTACAAAAAATAAGAATAAAAAAAAAATCTAAATAATTTAATAATAATCATAATCAAAACATAATTGTACATTTTTGTTAATATCTTGATGACTATGAATATTAGGGACGGGAATCTCCAGGGATTTCTTTTCCTTAAGTATGTATACATTTTTTTGGCTGACCCTGTGTGTATATAGTGCTGTGAAAAAGTATTTGCTCCTCCTGATTTTTTTGCATATTTGTCACACTTAAATGATTGAGATCACCAAACAAATTCTTGTATTACACAAAGATAACCTGAGTAAACACAAAATGCAGTTTTTAAATTACGGATTTAATTTATTTTTCATTTTGATAAAAAACAAACTTAAGGTTTTGGAGTGGCTTTATCAAAGTCTGGACTTAAATCCAGTTGAGATGACCTTAAACAAGCTGTTCATGCCTGAAAACCTTGCAATGTGGCTGAATTAAAAACGATTTCGAAAAGACGAGTGGGCCAAAATACCTCCACAGCGATGTGAAAGACTTGTTGCCAGTTATTGCGAAATCTTGATTGCAGTTGTTGCCGCCAAGGGCGGCACAACCGATTATTAGGTCTAAGGAGCAGTTACATTTTCACATAGGTCCAGGTAGATTTGGGCAGCTTTTTTCCCTTTAATAAATGAAATCGCCTTTAAAAACTGCATTTTGTATTTACTCTATGTAATGATATAATTTGTTTCATGATCCCCATCATTTGTCAAGTATGACAAATATGCAAAAGAAAAAAAAAAATCAGGAAGGGGGCAAATATTTTTACATGGCTAAAAAAAGCCCCCCGGGGGGAAAAAAATGTAAGAAATAAATAAATAAGTATATAATAGTGAAGCAACATGACGAAAGTGACGAAAGATTCACGATATATAACTGAATCGATTTATTTATCAAGTAAATAAATAATTAAATAAATATTTATTTATTTATTTATTTATTTATTTATTTATTTATTTATTTTTACACATTTTGCACATTTTGTATTGATCAGCTCCATAATATGGTGAAACTATAACACTGACTTTGATTAAACATCCTACCATTTAATGTATTAAACAGTATCAAGAAGAAAAAAAATCGTTCACTTTTCTATCTGCATTCACACTACACCTACGCCAATTGCATTTGGACGATAGATTTGCATGGTTGAGTTTAAAGGTGGTGGGAACCTCTTCTACGCTGCTCCGTTAAGTCGGAGAAGACGCTCATCAAGAGCATTGCGGCGACGCTTGGATGTGGGTTTGGCAGCGATCCGCACCGTCTGTGTATCATCTTGCTCCCAACTGCTTTCGAGCTGTAAACCAGCTCCCATCAACTGCATCCAGTTATGGCAGAGCGTGAGAGACAGCTTGCTTTGGACCCTGGCCTTGGCAAGCGTACTAACCGAAACAACATGTTTTCACAATTGCTAATTCATAGAAATCTGTATGACTCAATTTGTAAGAAAAGTTGTGAATAGATAAGGTAAGGGGTGGGGTAAGCTGGTGCTGCTTTTCTTATTTGCATGCAATATGCTGTAGATAAAATAAAATAGAAGGAGCAGACCTTGAGAAAAAAAACATGCCGGGCCTGTCTAACTTCATGTGTGTCGCAATAGCACGGTCAACTCTTTACCGCTTAGCAGATGCAACAATGTCTTCTTGGATGACTCTTCACACCTTAATATTCCTTTAAAGCAATAAATCATTCAATTCAGGATCCATTCCCTACTTTCCATTCCATCCTCTGTCCCCTCTATCACTTTACACTAAGCTGAAGTGTACTGTAATTTCCATTCTTATTTGACAATATGCTCATAAATTTTTCATTTTAACGCTACTCTACTGGTCTTTCCAAAGCAAAAAAAAAGAAAAAAGGAAAGAAAAAAAAAAAAACTTTAGAAACACAATGGGCACAAATTAGATGAAATCACATCCAGCCACTCAAGCCCTTTTCTCTCAGTTTTTTGTGCTCTAACACATTTTTCACAGACAGACAAAAAGGCCATTTAGTTGAAATTAAGGCCCATTCATCATACAAAAGCAGCTCGAGATTGGAACAAACTGTAAGTACTGTTAAAATCTTGACTGTGTCTAATTTACAGGCAGGGCCCGCTGCTTTTAAAATGAGCTCCGCCATACCCTCTTCGGTACCCTGGAAACCTTTTGTGAGGTGAAGACGAGGACAGCCAATAAAGAGCAAATCTTTTTCAGCCAGAGGACAGCAGGTAACTAATAACGCAAGGACTCCAATTTAAACACTAAACTGTCCCAAATGTCCGAATCCCTTTCAGCTGGTGCGCTGAACTCGAGTTCTTAAAAACATCTGTTCGGAATATACAGTATTTTCAAGAATGGTTCGCTTATAATTAAACGCAAAAAAAAAAACAGACTTGATCTTATAGATCAATAGATAGATCGATAGATAGATAGAGATGTGGGTCATTGCACATAAGGAAGTAGTAATCCTACCTCCAAGAAGCATGTCCCTGCCGCAGCGTTCTCCTTAAGGGATGCGTTGTAGAACTTGCTTCCAAAAACTGGTTCATTGTCATTAATATCCTGAAGGATGACTTTAACCACAGCCGTGGAGGACAGAGGAGGTCTACCCCTGTCCATAGCCACAACGATCAAACTAGGAGTAGGGTCCGTCTCATAATCCAGCTGCGTAAGCGTGGTGATGATGCCAGTCACAGCATCGATGCTGAACCAGTCCGAATGAGTCTTGACATTCTGCAGGACGCTATACTGGACATCTCCATTAGGGCCCTGGTCTTTGTCTCGCGCTGTGACCTGTAGCACAAAGCTCCCCGGAAAGATTACTTCTGGGATTACCTGGGTGTATTCATGTTGGTCGAATAAAGGTGGGTTGTCATTGACATCGGTGACCTGGATGGTAAACGAAGACTCCGCTCGTAACGGAGGCGTTCCAGAGTCTGTCGCCATGACCCTCAGTTCATAGCGGTCCCGTTCTTCACGGTCCAGGATCTTATCTACACATATGAGGTAGATGATGTTATCTTTAGTGGTCAGAGCAAATTTTCCTTCTCCACCCTCCAAAGACACATTGACATTGGAGTACTCTCCGTAATCGGGGTCTGTGACAGAAATCCGTGCTACATACTGGCCAGGCTGTGCACCTTCAGAAATGCGCGGTGAGCCATCCTCGCTGAGGAAGATGATGGTCATGGTGGGCTGATTGTCATTATAGTCCCTCACATGTATGGTCACAAAGGCATTGGTGACCTCAGGTTGTGTGGCGTTGTCCCTCGCCTGAACGACCAGCTCGTGAACCTTCCTCATCTCGTAGTCCAAGGGCTTATTCAGCGTTATTACCCCAGTCTGGGTGTTGATGACAAAGTAGCGATCAGGGTCACTCTGTCTCCTGTTAATCTCATAAAGCACTAGGCCATTTTCACCCTCGTCAGCATCCGAAGCAAAGACTTGCAGTATGTTGTTGCCTGGCTGCAGGTTCTCAGAGATCATGGCATGATACCTACTCTGGTTAAACACCGGGGCATTATCGTTGATGTCCTGCACGGTCACATCCAGGATCATCTGGCCAGTCTTTTTAGGAGAGCCACCATCAAATGCCTCCAAGAGTAGAGTATAGGATGACCTTTTCTCCCTGTCTAAAATGGCATTGACCACCAAATCGAGATAAAGTATTTGATTAGAGCCTCTTCTTGTTTCAAGAAGAAACGCCTGTCCCACATTTCCATCTGTTATAATGTAACCTTGCGTTGTGAGCTGGTCCTTGTCTGCATCCAAGGCAGGTTCCAGGAGGAATTTAGTACCAATGGCGGTCTGTTCTGGTATTTTGAAGGAGGCCCGTTTTCTGGGGAAGACCGGAGCATGGTCGTTGATGTCATTGACTAAAATGGTCACCTCCACTGTCAGAGCTGTCATGGTAACCGCTATGAAATTGTAGCGGTCTCTTACTTCCCGGTCCAAGACCTTCGCCGTCCTTATGATACCCGTGCTCTCGTCAATGTCCAGGTCTGTACTAACACCTGTTCCTTCATGATCAGAGATAAAGTAAAGAGATGCCGTGACACCTGGGGGCAGGCCCGCGCTGATGTCTCCAATGACGGTGCCTGCTGGTTGCTCTTCGTCTAGCTGCAGCTCGAGTGTACCAGGAACCATTGAGGAGTGAACGTGAGGAGTGAAGAGTTCAAGAGCCACACAGAGGAGCACCAGCAACCTGCTATCCCAGGTTCTGTGTTGATGGTCCATTATTGTGCTTCCTACTCCTGTTAGCACTTTCTTCATTTTAGCTGCTTCTTACCAAATCTGAAAGGACAAAATGAGAAGCCATTAGCTCGAGAATCAAAGGCTTGACGTTTATCTATAATGATTTCCAGAAGTTAATAAAGAGCTAAAGGTTAAATTAGGAATACTTGACGAGCATTCGATATTCACCATAGGCCTAACTCCTAACCACACAGCAGACACACATTTAAGTCAATTATTCTCACCTAATAAGTCAACACTTTACTCTTCTAGCCAAGAGGAACAAAAACCACAGGTCCAGTGGACGAGTCCAGAAAGAAAAAAGAAAAAAAAAAGACAACACAAGCCTAGTTTATTGCTTTTTCCTTCTACGCAAATTGAATAAGCATGGAACCTGTGCTACTGGCCAAGACAGCTTCATCGCGCTTGACGTGTACAGTAACACTACCCGATAGTACATGAGTACACAGAGGTAGTGGGTGTAATAGAGACTCCGGGACCTGCGAGAATGTTGACACACACTCACTAGCGGGGTGTGAGCCCTGATATCAAGATTCTTAAAGACCCTTTGAGAGCACTGAATACTCCCTCTGCAGCCATTGCTTTTACTGTGTTAACTTGAAGCATGTCCTCTCGTACTAGCCGTTTTGGTTCAGACACGCACGCTGATCTTAACCAGAAAGTCCTGCTTGCAAGGAAAAACATCTTTTTCTTCAAGGGTCCCAAACAGAAGTACTGAAAGTTAGGTAGAGTCATTAAAGCAAAACGGCTGTAAGGATTACAATCAGGCCACTGAAATGTGAATTGGCAAAAGCAGAGCGGTCTACTCTCACGTGTGCTCTCTTGGCACATGCAAAATCTTTAGCGTTGCAAATTAAAATTGTGCCTTGCAGACTTACAACCGCGTAATAATTAAGTTTCTCCGCGCCCGAATGTAACTCCTTTTAGATACCTCCATGTTTAAAAAACGGATAATTCCCTTTTTTTTCCCCCCATTTAGTTAATGAGGTGTAAGCGCCGATGAAAATAAATGACTCAATAATGTATAAATAGTATTGCTTTTTTTTAATCATGCTTTTAAAAAGATTAGATTATCTAAAGATTTAGACTTAGATTATCTTCTCCAAAAGACTCATTCCTTCTTTCGCTGTAAACTACGAGAGCAAAAATGTTTAATGTGTCTGAAACACTATAACAAGAGGTGAAACACAAACTCCATGCTTTTTTTTCCCCTTAAAAAAAAAATCTATCAATACACGCCACCTTACAGATGATCCATCTAAATAATTAGCCTGATCAGCGGTGTTGGATTAGGCCTGGAATTAAATTCTGTAGGACATCTGATTTCCAGGAACAGGTTTAATGATCACGGGTACAGAGGCAGAGCTGCCAACATTGCTAGCAACAAAATCCAAGCAGCCCGAGAGAAATAAACAAAAAACAAAAGGGAATTTTATCACAAACATCTGCTACTTAACAGTAAGAATGCATTCTTCAATTAATTTGCACTAAGCGGTGGATCTGGAGTCTGTACCAGGCATGAGATGGGAACACACCCTGCATAAAATATCAGTCTATCACAATTCACCATGCGCACACATTTTAGAGGAGCCAGTTCATCTACGAGGTATGTTTTTGGGAAGTGGAGGGAACCTGGAAAACACGGAGGAAACCCGTAAATACATACTGTAGGAAGAGTCTTCTCATTCCACATAGACAGGCACACAAAAGGATTAGGGTTACAGATTTTACATTAAAAGGATAGTAGGACGCCTTAACAATCAGTAATCAATTAACTTTCTTTCGGCTGCCACCATCAAGTGGTCGCCCCAGTGGACCATCCGACCCCCAAAAGACTTGGCAGATGTGTTACGCCAGATGTCCTTCCTGACGCAACCCTTCCATTTTTTAACCCGGGATTGAGACCGGCACTGCAGACAGTGGCAGGGTAGGATGGGGCGTGGCAACCGACCAACGGCATGACTCGAACCCGGATCCTCGGATTAACAACCTGGAGGCCTGAACCAGCACGTCCCGGACAATCAATAAATAAAAAAAATTTAAATGAGCATGAACAGACAGTCCCATTCGTTTTTAATGAAGTGAGTTTTGGGACGGGTTTAAAGCCATCGGTACCATTACCTAGAAAAGCAACAGCATTTGATAATTTCTTGACAGTGAGAAGGGATTAGGAAGGTCCCTCCATCTGAATGAGCTGCATTTTTCTCCATCGTTTGGGCTAAAAAAAGTATAATAATAATAACAATAATAATAGTAATAATAATAAAAGGGGCCTTTAATGTCTTGCAAAGTGCACCCTCTTGTGGTGAACATGTTAATACGCATATGATCTACAAAGAAATCTTAAGCAAAACAAACATTACCGATGAACACTTTTTTTTTTTTACTGTTTTCTGAATTCTTACATAAATTAACTGATTAATGATTAATCATTTACATCAGCCACGAGGTGACATCACTTCCCTATAATAAGCAGCTCCTCAGAATCAAGTTTTAATTTGCTCACAAGACAAGAACTTCACATGTCAGATTTCACCTACAGTAAATAAGATCAAGGCGAAACTACTAGCACGACTGCATCTGTACAGTATATTCCTATGAAAAAAGAACATGTACCTAATTTACCGAATACCATACGCATCACCATTCCGAGAAGTCAAAAATCATAATATGTTACGAGTGTAGTAATAAATGTCAGCCCCTCTGTAGTCGCTGAAATTGTATTGAAATTGTGAAAATGTATTTAGAATGTAGAACCTTAACTTTTTTTTTTTTTTTGACTGACATGATTGAAAAATGCTAAAACTGTTTAAAGGTGCACATTGCACATAATACATAAGTCTCATGCGAGTACGTACTGTATATGTTTCGCGGTTGGTGGTGGTGCATGTGCGTGTGCGAGTGACAGATGTGTGCCGCGCTCCTGATTGTGGTGGTCTGTCTACCAAACAGTGGTGACAGTCTGTGTGTGTGTGTGAGTGTGCACGAATGAGAGAGTGGGGATGGAGGGCTCCACGCAGTCTGGCCTGCACCCTCTTTGGCTTTGCTGCATTGTAATTGGGGGGGGGGTGCTGGAAGGCTGCCTGTGCATATGGGAATCCAATCCTCATTTAAGTCTGTCAGCGGCGGAGCGACTGAAACGCTTACACACAAGGAAATGCTCACACATGCAGAAGACAGTAGGAACAAACAAGCACACACACACACACAGACACGAAAAACCTTTAAATCTTGACACATGCTGCTTTCGTGATGCAACGTGCATAATATGCAAAGCTCCCAAACCGAAGAAGAAAAGAAATGTTTTTATTCCGACACAGAGGTCGTACTTCAAGCAGCTGCCCCTGGAATAGAAAAGGGGGTCTCTAGAGCGAACTAATGGATATAACAGACCTCAACAGGCCACACTAGCCTTACCCCATGTCAAATGAAGCTAGACCACTACGTCCACAGATCTCCTCCGTCCAAGACGTCTTTCATATTCTTGCATTTAATACCTAGTTAAAATATACGATATGAGGAGTCTACCGCTGGGTCGATGCCGAGCTGCAAACTGCAGAGGAGCTCGATACACACCACACAGCCAGCCTGATCAAAGTCTTTTCTGTTTTTTTTTGTTGTTTTTTTTTCCTCCGAGGGAGTTCCCATCACTTAAAAAAAGCCGTACATGCTGCTGCCAAGGGCTTCTCAAAATATACACTTTGAAGATATTAGGAGTTCATCCCGCCAAGAGGTGCGAGCGCTCGATAAAAACGTTTCAGTCACAGCAACTGATAGAAAGAAGTGAGAGGACCAAAAAACAAGCCTTACTTTAAGACATTTCAGGTCAGAGAGAGAGAGAGAGAGAGATTTTCCAAAAACAGAATGATGGCATCAAAATTCTTCAGATGGTCTTTCTGGAGGAAAGGTTCAGTGTGGAACCCTACAGAGTGTTTTTCCCATCAGTGAAGATTCGAATAAGCTATGAACTGTGAATACCGTAAAATGTCACAGTGATCAAATCTGTTATAAGTGGCTACTTGATTTTTAGGTCACTAGAGTGTGATTTATTCATTTATTTGTTTGTTTATTTATTTATTTTCACTGGCAAAAGCTTTTGAAGAACTTTTTGACTGTTTAAAACTTTTTAATGAGTCCTTAAACTCGTTCGTTTCTTTCTGGAAAACTTTAAAAGGGCTGTATTTTTTATCAGTTAACATCGATACAGGGGGACCTCTGCATAATAATTTTTTTCTCCCTAAGAACTGAAATTTTTGCCTCGGCATACGAAGCATTTCCGGCATACGAGCCGTTCAAAACTTTGTTTTTTTTAATGGAAAGCCGAGTGAAGCTTGGAAATATGTTTATCCTTTTTTTTGGGGGGGGGGGGCAAGGGGGGGGTGGTTTGCATTTTGTGCAAGATATTATTGTACAGTAGGACCGTGGGTCCCCCAGGAATGTATTCATGGACAGTAGCAAGACGAACATGAAGACACTTTCAGTTTTTAAAGCAGCCGGTGCCAAGAGGAATCATGAATCATGATTAAGTGAGGTTTAATGTCTATTTATTTCATAATTTACTTCATTTACATGTCTTTTATAACTGTTTTAATTGTTTAAACATGCAAAAATTTGATTATTGTGTTGGAAATTGGTAATATTGGTAATATTTTTGGGTGGCTGGCACGGATTATCCATTGCATTATTTCCTACAGCATGGGGAAAAAGCGTTTGCAATACTGTACGAATTCTCACCATTACAACTCCAAATTTGTATCTTGATGCACCATGTTGCTTTGTTTTTTTGTTTAGTTTTTTTAGGATTTCAAAAAACAATGATGTCATTTCCTTCCACGTTTCATTCATTCACATACATGGATCTCTCTTTAAAATAAAGTACAGAAAAGTCAAAGAAAGTAAAATGCCTGTGTAAAAGAGAGCCGGTTGTTAGAGGAGTAAAGAATAAGGAAACAGCTTAGACAGATCAGGATGCTGGCTTTATTATAAACATTGTTTAATGTTTATGGTGTTACGACACAAATCTGGAAGATTACCCGAGACAAGGTTTTCATCTTTCCTGACTGTAGCTCCAGCTTTAGGTCACACGGTTGACCCTACAGCCGAGATGACAAAGCGCACGTGGTCCGTAATTATACAAAATGGCCCAGTTCAAGGGAAAAAGAAAACATTGGCTTTGTAAATGCCACAATATCTAGTGTGATGGGATCTGACGGTGCTAAAGTGAAAACAGGCCTGCCTTATTTGCTTAAAAAGCATGCCCAAACAACACGGGACGGTCATTTTCAATTCCAACCGACCCCGAAAACCTCAGGGGGCTTTTTAGCTCCCCTGTAATGATGCTTCCAGAACATGTGAACTCTCACACTCTTCCTATCTCTCCTGATGCGTTCATCCTTTCAGCCAGTAGTTCTGTTTCACAGAGCGGAGCCAAAGTGCTGACAGAGGAGGAGGAGGAGGAGGGGGGGGGGAAAAGCGTAATCTAAACACCGGCAAACAAAGAACGCCGTCGAACGCTGTTACCATTCTGCCAAAGCGAAAACAACCACAGCTGGCCTGAGCAACTGCGTCCTCTCTCCGCTGCGTTCAGGATGTCATCGTCCCGCAGGCGGATGTTCAGCGTCACCTCACAAACACCTCGACTATCAACACTGGAGATTATATTTAAAAAGCGTGAACACAGAGCCAATCAAAATCTACTCCGAGCGTTTACATTACTCCGAAGTTCATTTATTCCAAAGGGTAAATGAGGAAAAGGCCGTGGATTTGCCAAAAAGTGTTCTATCTAGGTCATGAACACGATTCTTTAGGTCTTAGAGCTAATGTTTTTCCTGACGTCCCAGAGCTATTAAAAAAAAAAGAATATTTTTTATGGCTAATGTTATTTTTACATTTACTTTTATTACTTGATTAATTTACTTAAAAAAATACTTTTAAAATTTGGACTAGCAATAAATTCATAAAAACACATCACTCTTATTCATCATTCATAAAGAAAATCCCTACTATCATAAGACGATTGCCTTTAGGAGATCCGTGTAGATTTGTGTATTAACTGTATATTTTATATAGCTTTATGCTTTTTTTAAAGGTTTATTTACATAATTTCAGTTTATTCTTGGAAAAAAAAATCTGTTGGTTTCAATTGTTTTAGTGTCCAACTATAAGTAAAATTTCCAAGCAGAGCCACTTTAATAAGCTAAAACTTTAGTAGTTTAACTACTACTACTACTACTACTAATAATAATAATAATAATAATAATAATAATAAAAATAATAACAATAATCATTTGATTCATGGAATTTGTTTGTTCTTTTCGTGGTGGGTTTCCTCCTGGTACTCCACTTTCCTCCCACAGCCCAAAGACAAGCAGATTACACTAATTGGCGTTCCCAAACTGCCCGTAGTGTCAGAATGTTACTGTCAGTTTTTAGTATTTGCCATACAAGATCTCTAATTTGATCTTAATGCAGTGAACAATAGCAGACAGTGCTTGGCTAATTCCTACTACAAGCTCCAGTGCAATAAAAGCGTATCATCATTTGCAAGCATATTGTGCTGCCCAGTTACACCCACAACTTTTCTAACCAATCAATAACATTGATTATCAATTATATACCAGTAAACCCAAGACTCACCATGCTTGAGGGGAACAAAGGCCATCCTGCCCTGCCCGATCTCACAAAAGAGCCAATGTAGCACTAAGTGTCACATGATAGAATGGTATCAGAACACCCAGCGCTTCACAGCTCCTGTAGCAGGCAAAGAGTCCAAGAGTGTTGATCCGGGATTGAACTTTCCTCAAATCCTAATCGGATCCATGGACGCCCAAGACAAACAAGTCCGATCCATGGAGCACCCACTCCGCACCCCACAACATCCAAAGGACATCCTGGTGTTAGACCTCCCAGCACACCGTCAAAGGTCTTTGGAAGAGGGCACAAGGGGAACAAGGGGAACTCAAAGCCTAGCTGGGTTTATTGTTGATGCTTTTAAAGTTATAGCTGATCTAAAACAGTATGTTGAAGTCTATTTAACATTTGCTGTATGTAAGGAGTCTCCAGTGTCAGAGCTTTATAATTAACAATACTGTAAAGACTGTTACTGTTGCCGCATGACCGCGAGAGAGATACACACAAAGCAAAGAAGCCACAGCTGGATATTGAGACTGAGTGTTGAGAGTTGCCATGGTAACGGCGAGACGGACTGCCAGCCCGTAGTGAGTGTGGTAACTTTTTTTAGAATGTCATGGACCGATGCTGGAACTGGAATTTTACATGGCGAACAAAAAACAGTGTTTATGGGGTGATGCACGCAGCGCAGTTTCACTAAATATTAGCACACTCAGAACACTGCTCTATATACAGTATATATGTTTTTTTTATATCTTATAGAGAAAAACAAAAAAAAAGAAAGCCTGGCGAAGACATAAGTTTCCAAAATCAGTTGTCTTATTTCGAATATGGAGAGGTAAAAAAAAAATTCTATGACACAAAGCCGTATTTAACAGTGAGACTACTCTACACTGAGTGTAAGATGTCGTCACTGGGTAGATGCGTTCCTGCAGATGAGATAAGCTCGAAGGAAGGATGGAGATCCACAGGAGCCGATAAGGCTGGCAGGCTGAAAGGAAAACACCCCGGCACTCTCGTGTTACAAAACACCCTGACACGCACGGAAAAAATAATAAATAACAGCGCCTCTCTTCACGGTTTATCCACCGGTTGGTGATCGGCTCTTTCCCACAGCCTCCCCGACCCGGCGTGTGTGTTTGTTGAACTGTTTATGGAGGAAGGCTGGAAAAAAACAAGGCACTACGCGTGCTGCAGGGGCCTTTGAACATGACACCGGCTGACACAGCTTCAGTTACGCTGCACTGATTGGAAACATCTGGCGGCTCCGAGCGAAAGAGTTCAGTCCAGAGTTTACGGAGTTCACCCCGCGCAATTTTAATAAAACGCAGCCTGGACGCTCGTCGTATCTATAGGATGTATCGCTCCTGCTATCTCCCTAACCATATGGAGCGCTGGACTTTCCAATAGTTGCACCTACTGCTAATAAATCAAAACGGTGTGTGAGTAGAAACATGTTGCGTTTGTTCCCGGTTCTTGGGCCCGTGCCTCGGGACATGAGGGAAACAATTAGCACGCACTCCTTAGCTTTGATAACTATCGCGTTTATGTTCTTTATCACCTGGGAACATATCTTTGTTGTGCTTTACCATCTCCAGAGCTACACGTACGCCCGGATTTATCTTGATTTATTACAGAACAAGAAGTCCGCTGAGGAAACGGCCTCTGGGTCGCAGTCGCAAAAAACAAACCGTGATGATGCTGGGCCGATAAAATGCCCCCTGGGTAGAAAAAGAGCCGTGAGTTCACTTGGTCATCGGCTATACAGCTTAATCCTGTGTACAGGGTCTCGGGGGGCCTATCCAAGGAGACTAAAGGGCACGAGGTGGGGTACACCTGGGACAGGCTGCCAATTCACGGCAGGGCAATTTGGCAACGCCAATTAGCCTAATCTGCATATCTTGGGAGGAAACCGGAGAACCCGGAGGAAACCCGCCAAGCACGTGGAGAACATGCAAACTCCATGCACAAGAATCGAACTCCGGACCATGGACGTGCAAGGCAACAGTACTAAACACTAAGGCACAGTGCCACCTCAATGCACTGGAGTTTGCATGTGCTCAACGTGCTTGGTGGGTTTCCTCCGGGTTCTCTGGTAGAGTTCAATAAGAAAATCAGAGCAACAGTCATTTGGTGTCCATCGTACTTGAATGTTTTGACGAAAACCGCTTTGAAAAGTCCTAGAAGAATCATGATGACGATTTAGAACATTTCGTTATAGACTGTGGAGATGACGCATGGCCAGCGAGGTACCCGCTTGCAGCCAGAAGGATGAACTCCAGAGTGACGTAAAGTTATGAGAGGGGTTGTAATGACTTTTTTCACTGCTTTAACAGAACTCAGTTCACCTAAGGCAAGAGTTGAGGAGTGAGTTACTACTCTGAAGGGAAGAGTGTCTACTGACATAATCTCTGGATTGTCTTGAAAGCCCAGCGTCGACTCAGAGCATCTATTCTTCGCATGTTTTCTTTGTAAACTCTATAAATTTCGCTCGAATCCGGTAACTAATAAAAAATGGCTCAAGCGTTAAACTCCTTCCCGTCGATTTGGCACTCCTAGCCGAACCAAATTTTCTCCCCGTCTCCTCTGAGAGTCACGTTTTGCTGATAGATTAGCTGCAATCTGCATTATGTTCCCTGGAATGAAACGTTCCCTTCTCCCTAAAAGATCATCATGGAAAATGACTCGATGCTTAAATACGTTGTGTTGGGTTTTTTTTTTTTTCTTCTTTTCGATCCTATGGAGAGAAAGGTGCGCAAATCAAACGGGGAATGACGCACAAGCTGTGCGAATCACGAGCCGGAAAAACAAGCGAGCAAATGTTTGCCATTTGACAAATGATCTAAGGTAGCTGGGGGGAATTGGGTTGTAGTGCCGTTTTCTAAGTCATGAGGAAACAGTAGCCAAGTCATGAGCATTGTGAGACCATAGAAACTTTTTTTTTCTTCCAATGAGACACTGGAGGTATAGTAACCAGAATTCATTAGTTAAAGAAAAACACACTCTTGGTGCACGGGCACGGCGCTGCTACTATAATGAATATTAATTATGGTAACCCTCGGAGGATGATTAGGAATGTGGTGTGAAGGAGCCCCAACGTAGCGCTCATACAAAAGCGCAGCACTGAAAAGAATTCCACTGTTGGAAATCTCACCAAAAGTTACAGACGAGATGAAGGGGCAGATCTATATGCGCGGCCATGACGACTGAGAAATAAATGAAATCAGAGCTCAGCCGGTGTTATTCCACATGTGGGTAGTTCCGTCAGCACTTGTGCAAGCAATGAAGAATATAGTTTGGTGTAGAGAGCACGATGTGGACTATTCTCTAATCTATTGTAATCTGATTAAGCGAAATCACCAAGCATGGTGTTCAACAATCCAAAATCCTACACTGGTCATACACTGTGCTACCTAAACACACAGAAGTGTAACTGGCAGCGATTCACACTCGTGCATCCAGCAGCTTCCAGGGGGAAGAAAAAGAAAAACAAAAAGGGCTCCTGCATGCAATTCACTTAAAAAGTTTTTGTGGGAAAAAAAGGGGAAAACGATGGCAACAACGTGTGCTCTTGTATGCACTTCAATCAAAAAAAGAAATTAATAAATAAAATAAAGAGAAGAAGGAATTTATCAGATTACACGGTGCTGCTGTATACCAATCATCATCAAATCAAACGTCCAGAGAGAGACACAGAGAGAGAGAGAGAGAGAGAGAGAGAGAGAGAGAGAGACAGACAGAGATTCCTCCTACATGGATTTTTCTCTCAAACACTAAGGTTTTGGCAGAAACCATACAAAGGGGAAAAAAGGGAAAAAGCACAGAAGCACACATCTAGCTTTAGAATGCACAATGTTCCTGCATGCAGTTGGCTCAAAAAAAAAAAAAAAAAAAAAAAACCCACCATTAAATAGTAAAAATAGACTACATGGTGCACAAACCTGTATGCGCATTCACTTTTCAGAATTTTTTTTTTTTGAAAAAGTGAAATACTAACACTGCTACTAATAATTATAATAATAGTAAGAAGAAGAAAATGAATTAAGTTTATATATATATATATATATATAAATATATAAATAAATAAATATATATATAAAATATTACTTCTTACTATATATATATGAATACACAGTGCTTGGGAGGGAGGGAGGGAGGGAGGAAGGAAGGAAGGAAGGAAGGAAGGAAAGATATCAAGGGAACAAGAAAGAAAGTAAGACACAAAAAAGAAAGAAAGATGTAAATATTGAAAAAAGAAGCAAACAAGAAGGATGTAAATATAGGAAAACAAAAAGAAAAAGAAAGAAAGAAATCAAGGAAACAAAAGAAATAAAGAGACAGAAATGGAAAGAAAGAAAGAAAGAAAGAAAGAAAGAAAGAAAGAAAGAAAGAATATTGGAAATAAATATAGGAAAACAAAAAGAAAAAAATCAAAGAAACAAGAAAGAAAAAAAGAAAAAATGTAAATATGTAAAAACAAAAAAACTATATATATAATATATATATGAACATAAATACAGAAAACCAAAGGAAAAAAGGAAAAAAATCATGAAAGAAAGAAAGAAATGGCAGGGTGCAGCCTCCTCTTGCATGCAGTGAACTGCCAAATCTTTCGATGTAAAAGAAAAAAAAAGTAAAGAAACAGAACACAGTGCACTTGGATGCATTCAGGTTTTTCTTGGAGGCAAAAAAAAAAAAAGCAAAAGAGAAACTGGGCAAAATACACAATGCTTTCTGCAGAGTTCACTCTCAAACATCAAGCTTTTGAGGGAGAGAAAAGAATATAAAGCTAACTGAAAGCCCTGACAGCAGTCAGAGTTACACTGTGCACATCACCTCTCTCAGTGCAGGTTCCAGCACTACTCAGTGTAATTCCAGAAGAGGTGGACACAGTGAGACGATGTCCTCGCATCATTAAACACACACATGCACTGATACACAGAGAGCGAGGCTGGAACTGCAAACGGCTTATCATTAGAAGCATGCGTTAATAGATAAATTAATTGATTAATTAATAATGAATCATTTGTGTGTGTTCATCACCTTACACAAGCAGCAAACATAAGGATGTGATGTCTATAGGAATGTTAATGGGCTATAAATAACTCATAAAAACAAAAAGACCAATCAACTTTTAGGATGGGTAAAAAAATAAGGTTAGGTTATGGAAAAGCACATTGAGCATAATCATCTCCAAATACAATGTATTTATGGGAACATGATGATGGTATGACGTCATAAAAGTCATAATAATAATAATAATATATCCATCTGGAAATTGATGCATAAAGTTTACACACAAACTAGAGTCTTTTACTCTCTCTCTCTCTCTCTCTCTCACACACACACACACACACACACACACTCTCTCTCTCTCTCTCAGCAGTGTTACTTACACTCATCTGCTCTTCCTTTGCACGGAGACTAATTTTCACCAAAAACTCTTCTCTTCTTATTCAAGGAATGAAAAAAGGAACAAGAGATGCTGAGACACTATCCTCTTAAATTATATCCATCTCCCGATCTGCTCCGTGTGTGTGTGTGTGTGTGTCCATTCCAGGTCTGAGTGTTTGTGTGTGTGTGTGTGTGTGTGTGTGTGCTGTTGAGTTTCCAGTTGTCAGTGTGTAGAGCTCTGCGCCGCTCTCTAAGCGGATTTCCCAGTGAAAGTGCTCCGGCTTCCAAACCTCTCCAGCATCCAAACTCTTCACTCCACACTTCGGCGGACGCGCAGTGGAGGCCCCGCCCACTTCAACCCCAAGCCACGCCCATGTTTCTATTTGAATACCTAAAGCGCCACGTGCGGAATCGTAGCCACGCCCCCCGCTCGCTCTCAGAAGAGGGAGGATACTCGGTTTCTAAGAAGCTTTGGTGCCCCCTATCTGCATGAATAAGAAATTACTACTGTTTTTTTTTTTACAAAAAAAAAGAAGAAAAAAAAAGCTTCTTTAGCAAAGAGAAAAAGTTCTCTTTAATTTTTGGGGGGAGGAAAAAATTTAAGAGAACTTTTTAAAATTTTGCTAAAGAAGCTTTTTTTTTTTGTTGTTGTAAAAAACAGTAGTAATTTCTCGTTCATGCAGATAGGGGGTATATATACTGTATATATCCCAAAGGGAAATTGTAATTGTCACATATCCCAGTGGTTTAGTGGTTAGCACTGTCATCTTGCACCTCCATGGTCCGGGCTCCCCCCTTACTTTGTGGGTTTCCTCCAGGTGTTCCGGTTTCCTCCCACAGTCCAAAGACATGCCAATTAGGCTAATTTGTGTCCCCGAATTCCTAAGTCTTTCGGGATAGCCTCCAGGCCCTATTCGACCCCGTATACATGATAAAGCAGTATAGATGATGAGTGAGTGACATATCCCAGTTAGGAAGCTGGGGTCAGGGCACAAGTTAAGCCAGGATACAGAGACGCTGGAGCAGACACGGTTAAGAGCCTTGATCAACGGCTCAACAGTGGCAATTTGGCAGTTCTGGGGCTCGAACCCTCAACCTTCCAATCAGTAACATTAGAAAAATTGCTTTGAAGTTTTCATCACTGGATAGATCCTTTGTTACTTTTTTTTTTTTTTTTTACTCAAATATCTAAGAAACAGTGACTTGGCTGTACAGGCAGAAAGTTCATTCAACCACCTGGGTAAATAAATTCAAGTCACATGTTCATTTTTGTTTTATTCCTTTAAACAGCTCATACACTGCACATTTAAAGTGAATATAATTTCTTCAGGGCAATGGTGCAACACAATGTGACCCAAGTGCAAACTATACAATAACTATTTTGCTGATGTATAACATTCAGAAAAATCAAGTGCAACGTATATCATCCATCCAGGAACGTCTGTAGTCCAACTAGGAACCGTAAAGGCAGATGGTGATCATGGTATTTATTCCCATTTCATACTACCGTGGTAGGACCTCCAATCAACATTCACGCTCAAACACTACAGGCAATTTGGGCGCGTCAATTAGCCTAATCTGCATGTCTTTGGACTGTGGGAGGAAACCCACCAAGCATGATGAGAACATGCAAACTCCTTGCATACAGACCAGCCACGGGACTCGAACCCAGAACCTGGAGTTGCAAGGCAACAATGCGAAGTATACCGCTTCACCAAAAACAACTAATGAGATTGTTAAAAATGTTTACACTGGCAAAACCTGGTAGGATAGTGATGAAGCATCAACCTTTAGAAAGAACTGTGGTCAAGAAAAATAAAATCACAAATGCACACGATGAAAGATCATGTAGCCAAAACACAGTATTGGTGCAAATTTCTTTTAAGTTATACATATAATACAGAAAATGCATGTCTGCAAAGAAGCTACTTTTGAAGTTTATGCAACATGAAAGTGACCATCTTGCTTCCCTAAAAATTTTAAGCTGTTTTTGAGAGATGATTTTATTTGTCCCCAAACAATTTTTCAGCATTATGCTGTCTCACTTCAAACAATAATCATTTAAATTGCATTATAAAATTTAAAAATGAGTACTAATCCTTAAATAGGTGTAAGCTTCTAGGAGCTTATAAAAATGTAAAAATTGTTGCTTAAATTGGTTTTTGGTAAAAGCTTAAAAAGCGAAAGATCTGTAGTGTCTGTAACCATGTCAAATTCATGTTGCAATATCTTAACAATTTTGCATTTTAGAATAATATACCTTTTCAGGTTTATGTATTTTTATGTGAAATCTAAATTGGGCACGTTTCATCTGAATAATAGTTAAATCATTGAAAGATTTGAATTTTAAAAAGCTACCAACACTACATACTGTAAAAGGGCATGAAATTGTACTTAGCAAATGTGTTTCTTTTTATCTGATACATAAATATAAATGTGTATGCATATTTCCAAAAAAAAAAACGAAGCATGGATCGGGAACATTACGTATTATGAAAAATGGTTTTATATGATCCTGAAAATGCACTTTTTACTGCAAAAATTTGAATAAACTCTGTCCAGCAGTGGAATTAAAGACACGCCCTTTTCTCTTTTCTTTTTTTTTCTTAATCATAGAAGGTGAAACTGCTTTAAAGGTCCCATATTTTTCTATTTCTTTACCAAGCATAGGTCTCAGAGATCCTTGAAAGTATACCTGTTAATGGTCCAGGTAAAATACAGGTGAGAGGAGAGCTGAGTAAGCTGAGCAGGAGCTCTTCTTATATGAGGTCACAACAGGGGGCAGGTGGGGGGGCTTTTTTAAACCCAGACTAAACAAAAATAGAAAGGACAAAAAGCAAAGAAAGTTCTTTCTCTCGTTTCTCTTTTTTTAATTAAGGAGTGAATTTTGCATAATAAATCTTTTTTTAGTGCTTAGACAGTGCACACTTATTTTTTTATCCCGGGTGGGACAAAAGTCTGGATCCATAGCCATTTCCGCTTATAGGACATTTTATATGTTTTCTTTTTTTCACTACTGTATAGATGCCAGATGGCTTCAAAAAAAACTAACAATAGAAGATCAAACTGAATAAAACCCAAGACAGGATTCTTCACAAAGAGAAGTTCCTGCCAAAATTTACAAGATTTGCTTGTTTGCCTATGGATCCAAAATTTTGGACCGTGCTGTACATGTGGGTTTCCTTTATATGCTTGTTTAGATGTTAAAAGAAAGAAACAAACTAAGAGGATGGTCTGGCTTGCTGTGAGTTGGTGAGTGTAGACTTGTAACTAAATTTATTTCTATCTGCCAATTGTCTGTTTGGAGGGAAGCGTATACTCAGACTTTCATCTGCAGCTGAAGAAAAGCCATGACCTTGGCTTACGTCCTTGGCCTGTTGGTCCTAAGAGACAGCGCAAGCAAAATCACTGTCTGTCTGCGAATAAATCCTCCTGACATCAGTTTAAGTAGAACACTGCTGAAGTATTTATATGAAGCAGACTCCAGTCAATAGTTCCATGATGGCGCTGTGAAGCCGCACTTTTTCCAATACTACACCTACAGAGCCTTAAAAGTGACTGTATACATTATAGAAATGCTCTTTATACAGTACCTGGTCATGCAATAGCATAGTGTTTTATAGTTTCGTGTCCTGTCTAAAGCGTTCATCATGTCCTGTAAATGTCATCCTAAGTTAAGTTGAAGACTTCAAAACTACAGAATGCAGAGTTACAACGATGTCTCCCAGCACAGACTGACAACGAGACGCCTCATCAATGTCATCGCAATCATAACTATTGTTATGCATCTTCCATGCCTTTCTCACTAACTCTGGGAATGAAGAAATATTATTCGGGATAATTTAAGAATGAAACATGGGGCGGAGGATAGCAGCTCACTGACAAACTGATCTGAGTATTTCATTTTAAACAATCGTACAGAATGGCGCAAAAAACAAAAAACACATTTAGTGATTGACAGTGGGTGAGTTTAAATAGACCGTTATATTCCACTAAATTGCCCAATTGGAATAAAAATTCATCGTGTGAGCACCTCAATCAGAATAATCTGCCCTGATACAGCCTGATCTGAACGAATTTTCAATGAGAATGAGAGAGTTTGTGCAAATATTGGACAATCCATTCAAATGCTAATTATTAGCCATTGAAACACATTATGTTTAAACACATTATCTCTCTTGTTGGAATATAACAAGGGGTAACACTACGTCACGGGACACAGAAGGAGCATTAACATTTTTTTATCATAGTACTGTATATATTAAATAAAATAAGCAATTAATTTTCATAAATTTAAAATGATTCATAATATATGCAATCAATTAGATTTTTGTTTGTTTATTTGTTTGTTTTGTTTATGGCTAACACAGGCTACAAGGTTAACTAGCTTCTAACACAAGGTGGAATCCCAAATCCCTCTCTAACCCCTGACCAAGTGAACTACTTATTGTGTGGAACAAGGGTCTCTAACTTACACCCTACTGTACATATATCACACTTGCTTTCGTTTTTCACTATCAGCAGAAACACAGAAGTTAAGGATATTATTAGGCAGAATATTGGAAATATATTAAAGTAAATCTCATAGGTCTCTCAGGACTGTGCACCACGTCCATGGTTTATTCTCCTGGCTACATAGTCACGGTAAGACTGTTAATTAGACTCCATCTGCCAGTCGAGGAATAAACCACCCTTTAGAAACGTACAATAAGTTGAATCCTAATTACTTACTCACTCGCTCATCGTCTATATCGCTTTATCTCGTATAAAGGGTCACAGGGGCCTGCAGCCTGTACCAGGAGACGTAGGGCACGAAGCGGGGGTACAGTCTGAGTGTGCCACTCCATTGTTGGCCACATACATACACAATATGGGCAATTTCAGAACACCACTTAGCCAAATCTACATGTCTTTGGACTGTGGGAGGAAACCAGATTACCCAGAGGAGATGCACCAAGCACATGGAGAACATGCAAACTTCGGGAATCAAACCACTTAGCCACCATCCCTCCCTCAATCCTAATTAATACTTGTCAAATGTACAGTAATGAAATAAAGAGCCTTACATAATCCTTCAATTAAATGATAAAGAAAGATTAGATGTATTAAGAATAAATGACTCAATGAATCAATTACGTTTTTTTTTTTTTTTTTTTTGCAGTTCTTTAGCTGATAGAGTGATTTCCTCTGTTATGGACATATTCAAATATATATATAAAAAAAGGAATTGGCATGATGGAGAAAAGTGAAAAACTAGGGGGAAAAAAGCAACAGTTTTTTTTTTTTTTTTGGGTAAGTGAAGTAAATCTGCTGAAATGGAACAGCTGCTCAGGCTATTCGAATACGCTTGCATATCTGGTAACAATTTATTTTTTGGGATCGAGAAGACATGGATTCAGTGGACATGGAATTCATGAACAAGACACACTTTGGGGTATTAGGACAGGACATGAAGCACTCTCGGAAAAATATACAGAAGAGCTTATTTATATAAGTGGTGTTTTTTTTTTTGGGGGGGGGGGGGGGTAAGATAGAAAACTGAAAAGGAAATTGAGTATAAACAAGGCATTTATCAAGATGTGAAAGGACAGAAGAAAAATAACAATTCACTCCAGATTCTCATCCTGTAACAGATTGACATATCTTACTGACAGTTACCACCATGAGGAAAAAGAAAGAAAGAAAAGAAGTTAATCTATACACACACACACACACACACACACACACACACACACACACACACAAGTCAGTTTAGGAATCACGAGTACCGTCATGTTTCTGTTTCTGTTTAATTAGATGTTATGCCTTGAGAGCAGATTAATGTACCGAAAAAAAACTACTAGATTATAAAATAGAGAAAATCTTCCCATGTCAGTGAAACAGTGTTTATTAGTTTGAGTTTACATACTCTTAAATTTACATAAGAAATGATTAAAGAAACCATTTTGCTGAGTGCCGTTATTTAACAGTTACAGTTCACATCTCCATAATTAAAATGGGGCGTGACTTAATTATATAATCAGGACGATCGTTTATAGGTGGGATTGTTCATGATGCACCTTATCTACATCATTAACTCGAAAACGTTATATAAATATATTAGCTGCTATTTGATCATAATCCATTTGATCTGTTTATTTGATTGCTTTCAGAATGTGACACAGCTGGATACATCACATTACTGTGTGTTGGTTTTTGTTCAACTTATGATCTATACAGTACAATAGTTATTTGTAGAGTAATCTGATTATTGGACAAGAGGTGCTGATATACAGTACAATATTATCATCAATTAGTATAACATCACTAGGTTGTTAAACTACAGTATATGCATCACTCCGCATCACAGGTGTTCTAACAACTGTTAGTTAACGTAACTCTCGGTTGCCGGTCTGTAGTAGCTGATATTCTCAAGCAGAATATGTTAAAATATCTTAAAATAAATCTGGTAAGTTTCTCAGGACTTTAAGTTTCTATGACCTTTTTATTCTGCTCACCGTTTGGCTACATAGTCTTGGTAAGAATTGAATCACTCGTGTTAATTACACTTAAAGGGTTGTTCACCAGCGCAATGCACTTGTTGGTGGAGGAGAAAATTACTGGTTAAATAAACAAACAAATCATAATCGTTTGCTACGAAATGCCTTCTGAAGAGCTGCTGTATAAAAGCAATATCACACTTGAGACTGTGCTGATATTCAGCACAACAGCACGACCTTGAGTGTGATATTCCTTAATTAGTACTTACTTACACATCTAATTGGAGATCTAGGGAAGAATAAGGTCCTGGATGTTACAATGGCTAAGTTCTTGTAAATAGCCACTTTAGACCTTGAGACATCAACTTCAATTTGTGTGTGTTTGTAATTTATGTTTTATACTTCCCAGCCTTGCCTTGGCTATATTCTTGGAATCATCTTGTTGTACTCTGCCTGGCCCCAAAATAAATAAAAAAATAAAATAAAAACATACCCTAATATTTCATTAGACTGCCTCTAGCTTTCATTAAGGCACATCTTTGTTGTGGCATCGTTTCAACAACCTTATGCAATGTCATTTATTTCCATCCAATGCTGTGTCAATCCTTGGCCAAAAACGTGTATGGATGACGGGAGAATCTAAACACTCTGAAGTCATCTCCAAAGACATTCAATGAGATTAAGGTCAAGGCTCCATTGTTGTTTTAGCACTATACTTCCAGGTTTTAATAACGTGTTGGAAAGTTCTTCAACCAACTCCATGAATTCCAGCAACCTTCTTAGTTGTTTTCTTTGCTTGATTCAGTTCCATAATTTGACGCTTTTGAAACACAGTAACGTCGTCACCACGATTACGTGATGCATCGTCTGCTGTGGTCATAAAAGAAATGAGAAGCTACTCACTAACATCAGTTAGAGTCACAACAATTGTTTCCAGCTGAAAAACATATTAATCACTGCAGCAATTATCCAATCAAAGGCTCTAAAGTATTTGCGTATTTAAACAGAAGATTTTTTTTTTTTTTTTTTTGCTTTTTGACAAACAAAAATGGTTCATCCAAATGTTTCTAAGATTTCCTAATCAATTCAGCACCAGCTGTCGGTAACTAAGAAAAGTGCTTATACAAACTTTACAATGTTTGAACGAACTAAAAAAAAAAGTATCCAACAGAGAAGAAGCCCCTCTGCGAAAATGTTTCAAGAACATTCTCTCACTGATGTCAACAAAGTATTTAAGTGAAGATGGAGGTGATGATGATGATGAGGCTCTGGTTTATAAGCTGCATCAGATGGTGACAAAGAGACTTATGTGGATGATGCTGTTCATCAGAGTGAGAGCTCATTCTCTACTGTAAATGTTTACCAATTAGCTTTAGCATTAAAACCAATGCCAGGTGAACCGATCAACACTGATCAACAATTATACTGTACACCACCAAACTGGCGACTGGATCATGGGTACCCAGGGCTCACCAATGCCCACGGGGACCGAAGGCCAGACCATCCAGTCTGAAAAAAGTCAATGCTGGCCATGATAAAAAATTTTTTTTTTAAAAAGCACCAGAACATCCAGTGCACCACAGTCACCATGCACAGGGCCCAGAATGAAAAGAGACCACGGCCTCGGACACAGATTTAAACCTCCCCAGATCCCAATCCGATCTAGCATCCATGGGACGTACTGTATCAGACAAACAAGTCCCCTACAACCCACTCAAAATCACCCAAAGCATCCACTGCCAACGGTAGTGTGCCTGACACCACGGCACTCCCCTAGAGGTGGAGTCACACCTACAGAACTGTACTGTAGGGTTCGTCCAATGTCCCATCCAGCACTTCAGGCGAAGTGTACTCCCCACTCTGGACTCCCCACGGGGCTGCCACGCCCGGGTTGACAGCTGTATCTGAGCACTTGGGGTGCTCAAGGGTTCAACAATAGCAGCCCAGTGGCGTCAGGTTCCAACCAGGGACCTCCTGATCAGCAGTCCAACACCTTTACCGTGGGACCAGTGGGACAAGGGGAACTAGGCATTTTTGATTTTAATATGTTATGGCTGTAACTCTTTAATAGAAAGAAAATCAATAAATTGTTGCCTTAAAGTGGAACTGAAAATGTTTTATTTTAACCCGATCTTCTCCTTTTTCACTTTTGGGGAAACCAGATATAAAAATGCCAGAACTTTATGGTGGTTGAGAAACATTTCTGTCGAGGGAGGTCTGTAGTGTTTCAAATTATTCACAGCTGAAACCCTGGTCAAACCCTGACCATGTGAAGGCGGACACACCTTTGTGTTTGAGAGAACAACTTTCAGTAAACAAGATACCCAAGAATGCAATACCCTCATGATTCAGAACTTGTTCCCTGATCAGGATGGTAACATTTGTGAAGAAAAAAAAAAAAAGGATGAAAAAAAGAAAGGACACATACTGAAAAGCATAAATCTTGTACACCAAACACCAACCAGCCGGGCAATTTATTTATTTATTTTTATTTTTTAAAATCTCCAAGCCTGATACAGTAACAGTATCTGCACGCTAACCTGGAAAAGCAGAGCATTTTTAGATCTGACTCACTCTTGCGGAACGACTGCCAGAGTGCGAGACACAAAACACGCAAAGATAAATGTCACATTGGGAGTGTTTACTGTTAGCCCAGTGGTAACGCTGATTAGAGAGATCTATCACAGGACCATATGTAGCCAATATGACTGAGAACAGCTGGAACAGGACTCTCAGGACCGTATCTTATACTGTAGCTTCACTGTGATAAATTAATGCTCAGGATTGGGACCATTTAGACATATCAAGATGTCTGTCATCTCTACAGAGTCGTTTTCCACTGCAGATATGCACGAATATAAAAACAGGTCACATGATCAATCTATTGACGTGATACTTTTATAGAAACAGTACTTATTATTGGTATAGTTTTGGTGCACTATACAGTACGCGGAGTGGGCGGTAACGAGTTACATTTACTTGAGTAACTTTTTGAAAAAAAAAAACACTTCTATGAGAAGTTTTACTGCAGCATACTTTTTACTTTTACTTGAGTAGATTTGTGAAGAAGAAGAAACGCTACTCTTACTCCACTACATTCGGCTACAATCGATTCGACTTTTCTAACCGTTTTTCTAAACATGGAGCTGGTGGATCTATCACATGACCGTTTCACCAATCAGATGCAGCAACAATAATCACATGACTCTGTTTGACCAATCAGGTCAGGCAGCATAGTGGGAAATACCTCTCCAGCTGGTGTTCTATAAATTCCTCCTACCTGTGAATTCGTCCTGCAGGCGCTCACTGTGCATGCGCACACAAAAGTTTCCGGATCTTTCTCGAATTCTGTGGAATGGCCATAAATCCATGCTGTTACAGTACTAGTGGGATCTTGCAGTGAGTGTAGATTGTTTTTTTTTTTCATGTTTCTGTGATAATATGTAAACTTTAATTGTACATATAATGTTACTTTAACAGTCTATGAATATATCTATAGGCGGCACGGTGATGTAGTGGTTAGCGCTGTCGCCTTGCACCGCCAGGGTCCGGGTTCGATCCCCGGCCAGACTTGATTCCCGTCTCTGTGTGCATGGAGTTTGCATGTTCTCCCCGTGCTTGGTGGGTTTCTTCCGGGTACTCCGGTTTCCTCCCACAGTCCAAAGACATGTAGGTTAGGCTAATTGGCGTTCCCACATTGCCCGTAGTGTGTGAATGAGTGAGTGTGTGTGTCTGTGCCCTGTGATGGATTGGCACCCTGTCCAGGGTGTACCCTGCCATGTGCCCTAAGTCTCCTGGGATAGGCTCCAGGCCCCCCGTGCCCCTGAATACAGGATTAAGTGGTAATGAAGATGAGTGAGTGAGTGAATATATCTATAAGTATATTCAGAACAGAACTAATCGCCAGCACACGTGTTGTACATTTTTAGGCATCCTTTATTCGCATCATATACAAAGCATGTTTCACTTTCATACTGCGGTGTCTCTACCTGCCAAAACAGACACACACTTCAGCATATATATATATATACTGTGTGTGCACAGCTACTCTTACTTGAGTACATTTTTTGGCTACTCTACCCACTTCTGACTATATTGTATACTTTTTTCCATCTGTGACACAGGAGCAGGAGCCTTGAATTAGTAAGGCAGGCAGATGCCCTTTTCTACAGCGCATAGCTGTATTCAAAAGTCATGATCAAAGCATAACATACACTTTGTAAGGAAATACAGCTTTAGATATGCTCCGGCATGACAATGCCCATGCGAGCAAAGCAAGTTCCATGAAAGCATGGATTTTCAATGTTGGAGTGGAAGAACTCAGATTCCTGACCTCAACCCCAGTAAACACCTTTGGGATGAAATCAAGCACTGACTGCTCTCCAGCCCTCCTCGATTAAACATCAGTACCTAATCTGACAAATGCTCTCAGGGTTGAATGACCACAAATATCCACCCTTCCCAGAAGACTAGAAATTATTATGAAAGCAAAAAGGGGGATAAACGTGGAACGGCATGTTTCACAAGGATCTATTGGTGTGATGGTGAAGTGTGCACAAACTTTTGGCTATATATTGAGTCTTGTATGCAGAGAATCCAATTTTGGCTCGACCGTGATTTTCTTTAATCTTCATTTGGCTCTTTGGCAGAATTAAAGTACTGCCACAGTTGATGGATTTTCCTAGACCTCCAAACAAAATTATGACTAACTCGTTTAAAATAGTCATTAAAACAGAAAATTGTTATTTTCTGAGTTTCCAGAGCGAGTAAGTATGACTATAATACAGGATAAATTCATCACGTTCCAAAGTAAATCTTGTTTTGCGTAGTTCATGATTGCACTATATTGCTATATATCTTGTTATTTAATTAGCCATCACTACAAAAAGACCCAGGTAGCCTAGCAACCCGATGTTACGTGGGTAAATTCTAAATGAACGCTTTTTCATGAATTTCATTTAGCAATCAGATTGACATTAGCTAAAATGTTCTCCATTTATTATTATGGATTAGCACTAAAGTACGAGGAGTGCTATCCGGTTAAACTAACATTTTGAAATGGTGTAACTCTAGAATAATTAGGTAAGTCCTCAGAAAGAATGTGTCCTAAGCTAACGAGCATCTGCTAGACTAGGCGCGCTAGATAGGTCGATTAAAGCAATCAAAATTTGGCAAGTTAGCTGACTAGCAAGCTATGCATGTTAAATACACATTAGACCTGTGAATCATACTGTAGGTAGACTGTCGATTTGATTCCACTTGGTTTTTGGGACATTGCGCTCCTATACTTCTTTTGAGGTTTTGAAGTATTAAAACTACAAAAAAAAAAAGTATTTCATTAAGCAATATCACACTCAAGGTCATGCTGTCGTACTGAATATCATCATGGCTGTGATGCGATCAACTTAGCTAACCATCTATTCCAAGATTAAATCCCAAACAGCATAGAATGGGAAGCGAGTGTGCCATTTCCTCTAAAACCAGTGTCCTTGTTTAGGGGTTAATGGTTGTTAAAACACCTGTGAAGGTTGGGTGATACATGAAGTTATACATCCCAGTGGTGTACTGCGGCAATGCAATCCTGTCTAATTTGTCATTTGTGTTGTTAAATGTTTAAATGCCATGTCTTATAAAAAGCATTAATCTTTACATCACTACAGTTCAGGAAATGGCGATATTGCACCGACCACGCCTAAAAAATTTTTTTTTCAAAAACGCAGTGATACTCTATAAATAAAAATAAAAGGATTTTTTTTTTCAATTTCAGTACGCACCAAAATATACAGTACTGAAATGCAAAGACGAACAATATTACCACGCGAGTTTGTTTTTCCTGAAAGGAACTAACATACACACTATTAGCATGTTGATTTACCACGTAAGCGTTCAAAGTGTGTGTGCCTCCCTGTTTATATCGTTCACGCGGATTATTAAACATATCCCGTAACAAAGGTCGCTACAGACTCCTGCAGAAGGAGACGATTTGCCGGCGTAATGCAGGCATCAGGTGGTATATGATCGGGGGAAGGGGACGGGTACAGGAAGGAATTGTTCTGCTACATTTTTCCGTTCGCGATCACTTCTGTATAAGCGGAAATAATACTCAACTATGAACACTTTTTCCTCCGTCGAGAGACTCATTACCAACAACAACTGCACAACACAACTTCCTTTTTACTACTGGGAACACGTACAGTATGGCTGGCGCTATGCCTCGTTTGACAAACGCACATGCTCGTTCTATTATTTTGGCTTATTATTTTACCGCTTTGTATTTTTTGCAAAAGCTGTTTGTACAGTTTGTTTTTAAGGACTTTCTATTAGACAATTTAACAGATGTAAGGTTACCGAAATGTGTAAATTGATTCTGAATCGAAACCTGACCCACTGATTCAATGACTCGAAGCGACCAACAGTTCCAGCTGTCCAAGTCCAAACGGCTAAATCAATTTCGGCTCCAACAGTTAGCAAGCCAACTTCTGTGATGATAGGAAGCTGTTGGCCTGAGACAAATTAACATAAAGATGGAGCTCTTCGGACCAACTGTCCCTTCTGATTGCCTGCAACCACAGCCATTTTCTGTTGACTTGGAAAGATGTCCATTAAATGGAATAACCAAAAAAAAAATGTTTATAAACATTTTTCCTTTTCTGACAACAAAATGCAACAATTTAGAAAACAAATTCTAGCTTGCACTTAAAAATGACTACAGTCTCCTGCTTTGTGAATTTTGTTTACGTGCTCATTTGAACCCCCTACGTCCATGAGACCAAAAAAACCCCTGCAGCAGCAGGAACCCTACAGTTCACGGCTCACCTGAACACTTTTTATTCCGGTTATCCAATGCATCGCTTCACTGTCCCAGTCAATATTTTTAAAGCAATTTCTAACTTATTAAAAAAAAAATCTCTATCTTGAACATTCCCACAGAACGCTAGCTATATGCCCATCAAGGTTGACAGAGGGGGTATTACTTCATTTTAGATTAGAAGCCAGTTTAATGGAAACCCAAGGTTGTGTAACGTCTGGTATATTACTTTGAGGTCAGGCTGCCATTCACAGCACGCAGTTGCGGCCATTGTAATTCTCTTATGCTAGCTATTTTGGTGCCTGCTGGCCGAGTCATTCTAGAGAGTAATATAAAAAATGCCTAAGAAGAACTTTTTGCATCATTTGCTTTTATTATATTTAAGTTTATTTACCTCTGGGCTCTATTCTAGGCCTCATTAAGTACCTCAGGTGGGATGGGATGAGCACACGGGGAATAATTTAGCAATAATAATGCGGTATGTCGTTTTATTACAGAGGAATAAACACTATCCAGACGCTCGATGGAGGGATTTTAAAGCCACTGCTTTATAACAATGAGATACGAGTTTGGCTCTGTTGGTTTTATCTGTAAAATTCAAGGGACCCACGTCGGTACAGTGGTCTGGATGGACAAATATGGCGAAAGCTGTCCTTTTATCACGGTGTTTGGCTTAAAGAGGATATAAACACCATGCTGGAGTTCTACTGTGAATAAACATTAATGATAGATGCCCACTTTACATGTAAACACTGCGATGCCAGTGTATATCTCCTGCTTGATGCCAGATTATAAAGTAGCGAAGGAACAAAAGAAAGGGTGTGTGTGTGTATACAGTATGTGTGTGTGTTGAAAAGGATAACCTTCGAAGGCTTCGGAACTGCACTGGGTTTACAGATGGTTCAAATTAGTGGGGCGATACTCTGACCTTCTTGTCATCTTCGTGTACCCAGGTTTCAGACAAAAGCACTTTTATGGGCACCCTGTTTAGTGTTGCTAGAAAACAGAAACTGCAGCCATAAGAGCGAGCCAATAAATCTAATATATATAAAAAAAAATATATATATATATATATATATATATATATATATAAAAATGGACAATTTCCAAAGCCTAACTAGTTAATATGAGGGATGTTCAAGTCAAACCGGGACTTTTGGTTGTGCAGAATAACAAAACACAGTCATGAGAGTAAAAACACTTTATATAATCTATATAATCCCCTGATAAACTCATTCCAATGTTTAACTAGTGCCTGGATACCATTAAGTTAGAGAAATTGCTCATGATTTGCTTTGTATACCTGCTTCACGTCTGAAACACTGGCCTTCCAGGAACTCCTTCAATGGCCCAAACATGCGGAGATGACTTGAAGCGAGGTCAGGACCGTACAACGGATGTGGCATAAACTTCCAGCCGAGTTCCTGTAATGTGCAAGTGGTGCGTAGGACAGTACAGTATGAAGTTGTGCATTGACCTGCTAAAACAGAACGCCTTTGGGAATCAACCCATAGCTTTCCACTTGCCATGCTACAGTAAATGTCCATGGGAACGACTGCAGTGGGCTCTGAGCCACCTTGGCCGGGACATTCATGGACATACGCCTTCTTTTAAGCGTTTACACCATTTCAATGTTTTACTGCGGCTAAGAGTCCCAGCACTGTACTGTGCTTGAAGACTTCTGTAAACGATTGTAGATCTTTTCCACTATTATATAGTAATGAAAACTACAGCCTTCCCTGGACTGTGATACCGTATGTATTTTTGTTACCGTATCTTTACGATGTAGAAATTTGCATTTAAATGTCCATTCCAGACTCCTGAGTGAAGAGGTCATGAATTCATGCCAAAGCCAGGTTTGTATCAGGGATCTAAAAGAGCAAAACTGGATAGGTGTTGAGAGAGCCTGCAATACTCTATGCTTCTGATCAAACACTAACCCTAGGGATCTGTCAGGTCCTGTGTCTCTGTGATGCACCATGAGCAGCAGCTCAAAAAGAACTGATTGTTGTGTTAGCCGTCTCTGGTAGGTAGGCGATGTATGATAAGAGAGCTGTAAAGTGGACAAAAGGAAAGTAGAGGTGTCAAACTATTTTGCCTTTTTTGTACTAAATTTAACTCAGTCTCAATCACAGTTTGATTTTAAATCTGGAGTACAACTCAAAAAAGACACTGTACATAAATAATGATCAACTTCATCACACTGCATACGGTACTTGAGCCAGCCTTCATTTCTTCATCGCCGTCCTCTCACTTATCATCTATATCGCTTTATCCTGCATCACAGGGGGCCGCGAGCCGATCCCAGGAGATTTGGGGTACAACCAGAATGGGGTGCCAATCCATCACAGTGCACACACACACACACACACATACAGTACACACACTCCGGGCCAATTTAGGAACGGCAATTAGCTCAATCTGCATGTCTTCAGACTGTGGGAGGGACCAGAGTACACGGACATGCAAACGACCCCAGGCTAATCTGACCTAATGACAGGCTGCAAAGTTCACAAAGATACAATTAAAATTTAGTTTGTTTATGTAACAAGCTCAGCAGCAGCCTTATTTCTCCTGCCATCTATTCCAACCACTCAGCATTCAGCATTCAGTATATCAATCACCAGCCTGATCATCTGTCATCATGTGTACTTACAGTATTTCTCACTGGTTCATGCCTTAAGTTAGATTTTTTCGTAATGTTTAAATGATGCATAGGTCACTGTCTGGCTTAACAAATATATATATATTTGCTCATATATATAAAACTGCTCAGGTACAGGGACTGGATTGAAAGTGCGAGACAAAAAAAAGTCCTTGAAGGAACCTGGTGAATTATTCCTCGAGCCTTGTATTAAAAATACAAGAAAGTCTGGCTGCTTGGAAGTAAAATATGAAATAAAAATCAGGGGTGACTCAAGACTTTTGCACGGCGCTGCAACTGCTTCTTCAAACCTAATAACCATTGCACTATTTTGCAGTGTAAAGATTATCATCAGTGCACGTAGGCAACCAAAGAGCTCAACAGTACCGTACCGCTTTTCACCCTCCACTATAGAGCAGGAGAAGTCTGTCCACTTTAATTAAAGCCGAGATATTTTGTTAACCTGTGGGCCAGGAGAAACAGTGTTCCTTTCATTTCGCCTGTCGAAGTCAGACGGCACATGAAAGGAGGCCACACGTGTAAAGGCATCCTCTACTACTCCGGAGAATCCGGAGATGCGGAGACGCAATCATGCCGTCTCGTTTACCCGTCGTGCCAGCGAGACGAGCAGACTCGGGACTCAATCCGGCTCGGCTGAAAGAGAACAGAGTTATTGTTTCCTCAGTAAGAGGCTGGGGTAGAGTTCAATTACGTTTGGACGGAGATGGAGAGATGTGCGTTACAGAAACCCACCGGGGCCTTCCGTCACTTCAAAGCGCGCGGCTTATCGACTGTTTGGATCAGCAGGCCTTCTGTGTTTGTACAAGATAGCCTGATAGGGAACATGTAAGCAAACACTTTGTCGGCCGTCGATTTCTAGCACTCCGCTATCAGGGTATTATAAACACACTTTCGTTTATTTAATTGCCTTTTCTTCCCCCCAAGGGATCTCAAGTCCCACGTCTGACTTTTCCTTTACAGTACAAGAATTATATAAAATTATATAAGGATTATATGATGAAGCTACTGTATGTTCGAGGACTGAGTAGCGACAGTGATTGATGGAAGTTGCTGAAATTTCTTTTTATTGCAAAACATTTTTTAAAAAGTTGTTTACAAGAAACAGAAGAGTTGCACGACCTGCGGTACTACAAGGCGTCTCTTTAGAGAAAAGAATAATGTACCCAAGCCTCAGGTTGCTGCTTTACACCTCTACACAAACCAGCAGCCAGAAACACTCATGTGTGAGATCATATCGGGTTTATTCACGAGCCGTTCCATTTCAGTACTTCATTTGGTTATTTATCCTACTGGATTAAACCCAAGCCTAAAGCTCGAATTTGTTGAGAAAGTCTTGCTTTGGATGCAAGTAGGACTGACTAGCTGGAGCCCCTAGGCTAAAAGGGTCCTTAAGGGGATAAGACTAAATAAAGACAAACGTAGAGGTCTGTGGACGTCCACCCACAAATCCACGGAATGTCTCTGTTTGGATGATGAATGCGATTCCGCTTCATCTTCCCAGCCGAATGCGGAATACGCTGATGACTTGTGAAAGCCTCGGAGAACAGCGGCATTGTGATACATGCAAAAAAAAAAAAAATTCCTAAGCCAAGAAGAGTAAAACAACACCAGGGAGAATAAAGTGCCTAAACGCATTCTGTTCTTCTGTTTAAGCCACGCTGGCTGGGCGACTGAATGCAATTCATTTTGATGAGTCAGGAATGCAGACCCCCCCCCTTTCAAGCGTGAAGTGTCAGAACAAGTGCACTAGAACAATTCGCTTGAGTAGGAAAATATTCCTGCTATGTAGAGAAAACAAAAGGAGACAGGGTGAGTGAAGGAGACGACGACGAGGAAGAAGAATCCCCTTTAGATCGGTTCTCGGCTCAGCGATCCTCAGCACAAAAATGACGTTTTGTCTTGTGGTTTGACTCGAGGTGATACGTCCAGGACCACACAGGAAATGCACAAGCTTGCTGGAAACCGGCAAAGCAGAAAACATGGAAATGTGAAATGATTTATTTAGGCGTATTCAGTTTATGTGAAAACCAGTGCTGCTGTTAGGAAGGCTTTGGTAAGAACAAAAAAAGTAAAAGAAAAGTCTGCAAATGACCTGATTTAAAATATATGTGTATAATAAAACATGCTCTTATAGGGAAATCATTATTTTGGTCATTGATAATTTTTCAATAGCAGAACATTCTAAATGAATTAATTATACAGCTACAACTTTCTAACAATTTATGATTTCTAATGATTATTATTATGATACATCAGGCTTTTTATCCATTACATTACATCTTTTGGAATTTCCCTAAAACATGTTAGTCTCTAATATCACTAAAGCTACAGTATAACACATTACCAGGGTAAAAAGGCATCATTTTAAAGAGGGTAAATTATTGGCCTGCATCAAGCAAAGAAAACAACTAAGGAGATTTGAAATGACTGGAATTGGTTTAAGAACTGTGAAACACACAAACAGACACACAGCAACAAAAAAAAAATGAACAGAAAGAATTCTGGAAGGATTGAAAGAAAATTATGGAACAAATTTAGTTTAAAAACAAACAAACAAACAAACAAACATGCTGGGAGATCACTTAAAACGCTTGGTGACGTTGCATTGAACAACAAAAATGAAGCAAAATCATCAGTAGAAATCAGAGCTGTGTTTAATAGTGAAAGTAAAAGGATTTACACACACACACACACACACACACACACACACACACACACACACACACACACACACACACAGTGTACCGATAACGCACAATATTGGGACTAAACATCTGCGTAGCCATAAGAAACCCACTTGTTAGTGAGACTAATCAGAAAAATAGGTCATGTGGCCTGATGAGTCCAGACTGACTCTATTACAGATTAAGAAGGGAAGCCCATGAAGCGATCATGTACTGTATAGCCCCCACTGTATGAGTCTCTGGAGACGGTGTTATGATCTGGGGTTGTTTCAGGTGCTCAGGTCCAGACTCAGCAACGTTATGTGGCAAAAAAAAAAAAAAAAAAAAAGAAGTCAGCTGACGACCTGAATGTACTGAATGAGCAGGTTATTACACAATATGTAGGTAGTTTTTCTTCGCTGATGACACGGGTATCTTTCAGGATGGAAATTGTGAAAGATTGTTACTGGGAGCATGAGGAATCATTTTCACCATGGTCACCATGTTTCTGTAATCAAGGCTAAAGTTGATTGAATTGATTGATCGGTTCATTTTTTTTGTAACTCCGTCATCAGCGTCTGGTCTTTTTTCCCTCCTAGTTACTGACAAACTGGAAGGCAAACATCCTCCATCTCAAACTAGTGACTCCTTCCATAAAAAAATGTCTAAATCGAAGGTTTTTGTTACAATAGATACAATTTGTCGTTATTATGTTAGAACGTCCATCATGCAAGTCCCTGTGTTATTGTGACTATAGAAATAATAATATCAGAGCAGATGCATGAACTCAAACTTGCGATTTGTCTTAGACGCTACTATTTACAAACAATGAGAATTCAACATGAACGCCGTACTAAAAGGATTAAAACAAAAAAACAAAAAAAACATGTGAAACATAAAACATAGAATGTCTAGCTGAAATAAATGACATTTCTTCCTTTACTAGACCGTTACGTCCAAATAAGGACAAAATAGTCATGCTGTGTTTCGTTTCAGGACTACATTTCCATTGTGCATCTCCTGTTTTTTTGGACATCAAAGAATCTATTTTAAGTTGTGGTTTGTTCCATGTTTGGGTTCTTTAGACAAAATCCAATCCGTCCGTCCGTCTCTAATAGGATGCAGGATCTAGCGTGCCTGGTAGACACCCACTCACCGGATCGAGGGACGGCGACGGACGATGATTGAGTTCTTCCTCTTTTGACTCCGACAGACAATCCCATACTAGGCATTGTTTTTGTGAAATCTCCTCCTGACCACACACATGGACCTCAGAAGATCTGGCAGTTCCAGCGCTAGCAGGGTAGCGGACATGGAGGATTTCAGATCCACAAATAACAGCAGACAATGTGAAGGAGTGGTGAGATTGGACACGACTGTATCCTGCTGTATCCTACTCAATAAATAAACACTGTTGTGGAGCAGTAGCATCGGGAAGGCAGTAAATCCTGATGTTTCTAAATGAAACAACACAAATGTGAAAATCTGTGAGCCACCCGGAGCAACAGGACGGCAGTTACTAAAAGCATTGCGTATTCTTAGGAAGGCTACTGTAAACCAATACAGCACAGAAAAATCGATCTCAACTCTTTAAAATGGAAAATAAAAACAGAATTGAAATATAGCAATTCTATCTCTAGGTTCCCAGATACCATCCTGAGCTTGGGTCTCACGTATACTCTGGTTTGCACTCACCTCCCAAAAACATGCATGTTGGGTTAGCTTTGTTAAGTCCTCCATAGGTGAAAACCCTGAAAAAATAAATAAGTAAATAAAAAAGTGTCCCATTCACACTGTGTGTATTTACACTGTGACCTCAGATCCATGGCAAGTGGACCTAATCAGGATAAAGCACTTACCGAAGGAAAAAAAAATGTTTATTCAATTTTACAATTTTAGAAACTCACTTACTCACTCATCATCTATTCTGCTTTGTCCTGTGTACAGGGTTGCGGGGGGCTGGAGCTTATCCCAGGAGACTTCAGGCACAAGGCAGGATACATGCTGGACAGGGTGTCAATCTATCACATGGCACACAAACACAGGCTTTTGCCATTTTATTTATTTATTTTTATATATCTCATTACACATGCAAGGTTAAGGGCCTCACTCAAGGGCCCAACAGTGGTGGTCATGGTGGTCCGAAACTGTAGTCCAATGCCTTAACCCCTGACACGCGCACTCATTCATACACTACAGGCAATTTGGGAACGCCAATTAGCCTTATCTGCATGGTTTAACACTGTGGGAGGAAACGGGAGGACCTATAGGAAACCCACCAGGCACAAGGAGGACATGCAAAACGCACAGAGATCCATGGCGGGAATCGAACCCGGACCCTGGAGGTGCAAGGTGAAAGTGCTTCATTACACCCAACAAGTTCACTACAACCAACAAAATCTGTGATGGTTAGATTTGAAGAGAAGATGTGATCGTTCCAGCCTCTTCTCCTCACACTTGTACACTAGCAAGTCACTAAGTAAGCTGTACGCTTCTGCTTCAGTTAGTCACCTTTATTTTTTTTTGTCCAATTCAAAGGCGTTTTCTGATGCTCTGAAGCATTTATATTTTTATAAATACTCTAAATAAGAACGCTACCGTTTATTTAGAAGGGTCAAACTAACCTGAATCATTTTCATAAAACTCAGTTTTAAAAGGGAAGTTTGAAGCACTTTCTGGTGGAGTCAATAGTCTAGCTCTTGGAGTTCTATTCATTTGTACATGAGTAGAAAAAGTTAGAGTTTCTTAAGCATGAAATCTGTGCAAATTGTGTTTGACTAAAATTAATGATGCATATACAGTAAGTGCCACTTGTTCATAGTGCAACGGCGTAGTTGCTCAGATCCAGACACACCCACAAACCCCCATAAAGCGCCTGTAAAAAAATATTTGCCCCCTTCCTGATTTCCTTTTTCTTTTTCAGCATATTTGTCACATTTAAATAGTAGAGATCATAAAACTAATTTTAATATTACACAAAGATAATCCGAATAAATAGAAAATGAAGTAAAAAAAATTTTTTTAATTAATTTATTATGAGAGGTGTGTAAATCTACCTAGCTCTATGGGAAAATCTAAATCCTTTTTTTTTCTATTTCATAAAAATGTGTTTTGCTGGTCAATCGATGATCAAAATGAACTTGTTGAGAAGCAAATGTTCTGATCAGGAAAGTTGAAGATGTTGGATGTTGCCATGCTGGAATTATTAAGGTACTGTTTTTAAAGTGTTACATTAACAAAAGATCAGCCTTTCAGAGGTGGACAATGATCTGAAACACACCTACAGTATAAGTCCACCTTTGAAAGGCTGAGAAAAGAATAAATAAAAAAAATAATAAATAAATAAATAAATAAATAGGTTTTCGAGTGGTTTAGTCAAAGTCCAGACTTGTATATGATTGAGATCCTTAAACATGCTCGAAAACCGTCCAGTGTGGCTGAATTAAAACAATTCTGCAAAGAAGAGTGGGCCAAAATTCCTCCACAGTGATATGAAAAACTCATTATTTATCACAAATGCATACTGATAAGTGTGGCACGAATGGTTATAAGGTTTGGGAGGCAATTACTTTTTCATATAAGGCCAGGTAGGTTTTGACAGCTTGCCTTATCAAATCATCTTTTAAAACTGCACTTTGTGTTTTTACTCTGTTTATCTTTGTATAATGTTAAAATGTATGCGATGATCTGAAACCTTTAAGTGTGAAGAGTATTGCAACAAAAAAAATCACATGTAGGCACAAAGTGTATTGTTTCTATTTCATGAGAATGTGTTTTACTGGTCAAACCATGATTAGAACAAATTGGTTGAGAAGCAAATGTTCTGATCAGGAAAGTTGAAGATGTTGAAGCCATGCTGGAATTATTAAAGTACTATTTTTAAAGTTTAACATTAACAAAAGAAGAAATGCTTAAATAGATTGCTGCAATTCAGCTGCACCTTCACAGAGTTTAACAAAAAGCACACTGTGACAAAAATGCAGTCAGTGTCCTGTGGCTGGTTTGGTGTAAAATAAAAAAAAGAAACACTCCTGTTTCAGATCATTACTGGATCAGTTGGGCCTAACAAAATGATGACGATGGTGAGAAACCCGTTTCATCCTTGATTTCTTTCTGAAATGAGTCTGCAGCCAAAAACACTTGGGCTTGGGCTTACACAAGGACTGCATTAGTGTGCCTCATTTCCCTCCAAGGTGAGTTCCAACGCTAACTTATTAGCAGTGTTTTCGGGAATACGTGTATTTCCTGATCATCTACTCAGTGCTTACAGATTGGTCCTGTCTGTGAAACACACACTCATCAACAAGACACTCAAAAAACATGCCACATCATTCAGCAATACCAGCTAGCAACCTTTAAAATCATTTAGCAAAAAAAAAAAAAAAACATGTTTGTATTTAAGAAAAATTTATCAACAAGCAGTAATGGAATTTATAGTTTATTTAAAAAATTTAGATTTGAAAAACAAACAAACAAAACATAACTGTTTGTGATGAGTGGTTTAATAAATAAAATTTTATGTTAAAGTTATGTAGATTAAATGAAAGCAATGGGAACAGGCATTTTTCTGTGCCTGAAAAGTTTATTTGTAAAAAATATAATAATTGTTTGTTTATGTAACATCAGCAGCGACCTCATTTCCCCTCTCGTCTGTTCCAACCACTCAGCATTCTGCATCAACACTATACCAATCACCGGCCTAATCATCCGTCATCATCTACAACAGTTTCTGGTCACTGGTTCATGCCTTAAGTTAGATTTATTTATTTATTTTTCCTGAATGATTCATAGGTCCCTGTCTGGCAAAAAAAAAAAAAATGTCTGGCTGATCGGAAGCAAAATATGATGAAATGAGGGGGGTCAATACTTTTGCACAGCATTGTATTTTTGTGCATCTTAAATAATCTTATATATAAGCATATGCAGCTAGAAATTCAAACCGTATCACATTTTAAACAAAGACAAATGATTTTAATTAATAACAAAAAAAAAAAAAAAAAAAAAACAGAACTACAATGATAACATTAAGATGATGTAATATTCTACAGTCCAGTTTAAATGTTGTGGTCTGGCCCGCGTACCCTTTATTATTTTCCCATTTGTCACTTGTTAGAAAACTGACACTCCTATTCAAGTTTCACCCTCTCGCACTGTTCACGTCAAATCTTTTCACATCGCAAACATCGTGTCCATGATAAATGTGTGGACGCCTCGCGAGCGCTTTAACAATTTAGGGAGAATTCGCTCAATGTGAGTCAGGGGAATTGCATTAATGTTCAAGTTATTAGCTCACCGCAGAAGAAGCTTGACTTTTCCATAAACAACGAGCGCAGGCAGAAACGCAAATAATTTCCCGGTTAACCTCATCAAAATGGAGGCCATATGCAGCGCTGCGTAGCGCAGAGACTCGGTTTCTTTCTGGGCTCGCGGTTGCAAGTTTGACGTGACAGTCCCATTCATTCAAACAGGGACGCAGGTTGCCAAGCTTCCACCCAAAGATGCCATTGTACCGGCTGGACTCGGACGTCTCCAATTGACCGATTTGACTTGCTTCGATTTCCGAGCTCGGGCGATATGCCCAAGTCGCAGACAGAGGGGAGTCTGGGGCCATTTGTTCCTTTAACATCACGAACGGGATTTCTTTGAATACGGCGACCTTTGTGGTCAGGCTCATGTGCATACATTTACATAACAAGAAGAGCAGCAGATGAGAGAGTTTAGCAACAGGAGCTGTCAAGACATCCTAACCCAGACAGATGACTTGGCCTCGTTCTGCTCCTTGAATAAACGAGCGAATAAATAGACCAATCCAAACAAGTTAATAAAAACGACAGCTCTCGGAGTGTGGTCTTCATTAGTCCTATGATAATCTCAAGCTGACGTCCATCCTGTTATTCGGGAGACAGACTGGTCTTTCAGTAAATCACACGAGCACTTTGATGCTTAATGTAACTCAACTGAGTAATGATCCAACATCAACATGTGCCTCCCCTCATCCTTTCATTGCAGGACACTTCCTTTATTAAAAAAAAAAAAAAAAAAAAAAGCGACTCAGCTCTTTGAAACGAGACATAAATAGCTGAACAACCCACACACAGTGAGCTTGTCAAAACTCATAACAAACCATAAAGTGCATCGCTGACACCAGGCCTTGGAGGTGTTTCCGTGTCACGGTGATGATTTAAAACGCAGAACATATGGAACGCAAAACGGGTAGCGCGACCAGAGAGAAACCCATTACTCCTAACTTCCACTAAATTCTACAAGCCTCCGCGCTGGATACGAGGCCGCGCGCTTACGTACACGCAAAAGCTGGCATTCATTTGAATCCCCTCAATCCAAACAAAGGAAACGTCATGATGGGAAATTCTCAAGGCTTTTTACATGTCCGTGTGGGTGTTTATTTGACACGACGAAAACAGCGTGCAGAATTATTATTATCACAAACATTACACAAATCATACCAAAAAGCACGAGAAGACTGTATGTGTACATGTCGTCAACCATGTGCAGTCGGGTGTGCGTGGAATATTCAGAGTTCTAAGTGCAAGCAGACATCATGAGATCGAAATCTTTTCATTTCGTTTTACTGCCAATTCCAAAGGATGTCTATCTTCTCCAGAGAAAGAGAAAGATTAATGACGAACAAAGAGCTGACTCAGAAAGCAGAGAACAGCTCTGGGTGTGGAGGGGGAGAAGATATGGATCCTGGGATGAATCTTTCAGTATTCATTCATTCATTTGAGCCAGAAGTATTCAGGAAAATATTCCACAAGCAAGATATTTACAGTGAAAATTCTGAAAACATGTCAAATATAAATTGGAAATAATTTATTTATTTTTCATACGTTTATTTGGAGATTAATTAATTAATCAACTAATTAACTAATCAACTAATACATTTTCCCTTTTTGCTTCTGAATTACGGAAATAGGGTGCCAATCCATCACAGGACTCACACACACACATACTCATACACTCAATTTGGGAACACCAATTAGCTTATTCTGCATGTCTTTGGTTCTGTGGGAGAAACACACCAAGACCTGGAGCAAACACACCAAGCATGGGAAGAACATGCAAACTCCATGCACACAGAGGCGAGAATCAAACCCGGACCCTGGGGGTATAAGACGACAGTGCTAACCACTAAGCAACGTGCCGCCAGGCTGGAACACGAAACCCTAAATTTACAGCCGCAGGAGTGACACATCGCAATCGTCCCGTCTGTCTGCATGCAAAATAAAGAAAATAATAAGCATACCTAGAAACTGACCAAGTTGCATGTTTACGCCTCTTTTTTCAGCTTTTCAGATGTGTAATACAAGATTAATTCAATTAAAGAAGCAGCTCTGGATCTTTATTTGAGTTCAAGCAGCAGGAAAGGTTTCTGACGGACATCCAGAACCAAACAGGGGGAAAAAAAAAAAAAGAAAGAAAGATTTTCCAACAAATCCCACCAAACCACAATACTGCGCTGAACGTTTCCCAAAACTGGTCTTTACTTTCGATGTGTTTTTGATAGTCACACTTTTATATGACACATTTGTTTTTTTTTTTGTTTTTTTTTCCCCTTTCTGAAACCAGCAAGCGATCGGATTTTCCTAAAATACATTTCACAGGACCGCAACTCCCGTTAGTCATTATTCTGGAACTGTAGGGGCAATCAGCGTGCTATTGCAAGCATTCATTTTCAAAATCACAAAACCCTGACAACTCACTGGATTCTCATTGGCCTGAAACAAAACCAAACTTGCGGTAGAAAAGATTTTACTGCATGTTTCATGTACCTAAAAACACTCCTTGTTTTTGGCAAACGGTGCTACATTTTGCTGCTCAAGTCATCATAATGCTAAAGGATTGTCCCAGACAGACTGCTACAGGCTTCGCAACTTTCACTTTATCCTCCATTTAAAGCATTAATACGGTGTAAGTCTCTATCAGACACTGACCCGCGTATAACCTCAGCATCATCCGCGATATCACCCACGAGAGACCAGTGAGCTAACAGAGCGCTCTGTTGTGAAATCCACACCCTGATGTAACCCGAAAGCCGAAGCCAGCGTAGACGTCTCAGGTCACAAAAGACGTGAGGTAACACAGCTGACACAAGCCACTTCCATGTGCTGGGGAGTCACTTGGGCTCTGGATGAGTGACGTACCTTTGGCTGACTTCACCATGAAACAAGATGAATAGACAGATGTGACTGCAAAACTGAGGTTCTTCAGTCCTTTAAGAAACGAAATCAAAAAAGTTTATAGTCTATCCAAATCCTCTGCGTCTTCCCGGAATTTACTCTTATCCACCTAAAAAGTCTCTCCCACCTGCGATCTTTTTCTTTTTTTTGTTGCATGTTTTCTTATTCAGAAAATCGGAAACGTAATGCCCTACACCAAAAGCTCCATATGAACAAAAGTATCATAAATACCACTTTATTCATGCTATTGCGAATTGTTTGTGTGCCACACCTACAAATGCTTGTTAAAGATCGCGTTCCAGATTTACACTAGTCCCCTTTTGCTGTTAGAATAAAGTCCACACTTCTGGGATGGTTTTCCTCTAGACTTTGGGGCATGCCTATGGGGGTATGTTCATTCATTACAGGAGGCACCGAGGAGGCTTGGGGTGGAGTTGGTGCTTTAAAGGTTTTCATGTCAGGGCTCTGTATGGGACACTTGAGTTCTACCTTTCCAAATAAGGACCACCATGTCTACATCGACCCCTCATTGTTTGGGGGACTTAGTCCTAGTGAAAGGAAAGTCTGTATAAAGTCTACAGACAACCAAGACATTCTAGGCAATGGTGTGCTTCTAATTTTGTTTTGAACCACATATGGGTTTGATGGTCATATGGTGTATATACCAATGGCACAGCAGGTAGCACTACCACATAAACACATACAAGATTAAAAACATGAGTTCAATTCTAATTTATTTGCACTGCAAGTGGGTTCAGTCTGGGCCATTCCAAAAACATGGCGATGGTTTGATTGCCTCTAAGTGTGAATGCCTTCATTTAGACCATCCTTCCCAGGATTTGGCTGACCAAGATAAAGTGCTTAGTGAAGGCGACTGAATGAATTATACCCATTAGGGATGGACCTACTGCAGCCAATCCTATTTCATACAAATTTATATCTAATGCTGATAGCGGACGCCTATGCATTGCTGATATACAGTAGTGACCTGTCGAACTTTTTACATTTAAGCATTTGGCAGATGCCCTTTCCAGTGCGACTTACATTTTAATCCCATTATACACCTGAGCCCTCCTGAACTGATCCCACAGAAAAGCCAATGCAACAAAAGTCAACGCTGGCCACAAAACAAAGGGATTAAAACGTCCGGTGAATCACAACATGCAGTGCACTGGGAATAGCAGGGAGAGAGTTCAAGGTTGTTAATCCATCCTCCAAATTCCCGAAATCCTAATCTGATCAAACATCGATTAGATGCAACGGACAAACAAGTCCGATCCACAAAGGCCCAGACATCCCATCATCCCATGGCTTCCAAAGAATCCGCAAGGCCGAGGGGGTATCTGGTGTATCTGGTGCCGAAACAACTCGCAGAGGAGCATATACAGAAGCGTTTGTATATCATCAAGTGAAATTTGCAATCCTCTAAGTGAGTAAGTTTCTTAAAGAGAATCCTGACTGGCAGGCACTGACCTAAACGGCAAAGTATGGAATAGAAACATCAACAAAGTTCAAAAGTCAAGCATCAGCTGGAGAATTGATGCTTAAAGTCCACCTCAGTAATTACAAGGGTTAATATTAATTTACTATGTACAAAAAGCATCATTCCACCGGAATCCTGTAATCACTTTTCCCTCTGAGGAAATGGAGGAATTCAGTCGTAAAGCCTTCCACGGGTAACATAACAGTTATCGTTTTCTGTCCCTCAATGGAGCCAAACGAAAAATAAAGCTTACGTATCCCCCTCCTCACCATAAATCACCGTGAAAGCATTTTAATTTGACCCCGACTGTGAAGCATCGGGCAATGAAAACATCCCCGCAAAACATTGGAACCATCAGGAAATATTTACCGAGATGTATTAACAAGCGTGCGAAATGGCTTCCTCCCTGGTGTTTACATGCCCTGAGTGGTGGACATATACATTTCAAAAAGCCTGTGAAAATAAATGGGTCGTAATGGGATCACAACATCCCTGTGGCTTAATGGGAGGATAATGGGAAAGACGCGGATTCGGACGCTATTTTCAAATCAACTCCACCTTATGGGACAGATCGGGGCTTTGTTGTGCACCGAGCCAAGGATGCGTACCGGTAACACGACTCGCAGGATATGTTTCGAAGCTATTATAAACTAAAACTTGTTTTACCTCAATGGAACCATTTCAAGGTCATGTAATTTACAGTGCTTTGCTGAGACCCCCCCCAACCCCGCATCCCCAAGGCTACTAAATGAAATAACTACAAACTACAGCTCCGGAGACATCCTAAAATAAGTCTAACAGGTACACGATGCATAGGAAGTTCACCCGAATGTACCACTTTAAAGCATCAACCAATGTTTTATGACGTGAAAAGTCATAGCTGTGTTACAACGTACGGCACAAACACTATAATCAGTACCACGCAATTAGGTCCGCTGACCAGCCCGGCTCTAAAAATACACCAGCTGCTCCATCCATCAGAGCTTCGACTACTTGAAGCATGTGATTCTCTGAACTCGGATCGTGAGCTATGATGATGTAAACATGGAAATCATAAATCAAAAGCATGGTGGAGGCTTTTTCAGGAGACGGTGGATTTTTCCTCCGCCTGTCATGTGGGTTCTGGGCTGCAGCACTGAGCATGAGAAGAAGGAAGCAATGACTCACTGTTTTGGAAAACTGGTGTACACAAAGGCAAGATCAAGCCTTAAAGGAGATAAACGGAGATTGAAATGACTGAAACTGTGTGGATGTGTACAGCTTGGCGTGCCTGGTGTTTATTGTGTTTTCAAAACCATATCAATATTCAGAATTTTAGGGGGGAGGAAAACGGCTGAAACAATGAATATTTCCCCCCACTCTTTAATCCAGTAACAAAATAGTGGAGTTTCCTCTATGAAACATAAATCCTTTCCATAACCCAATATACGCTCTTGAAAAAAAAAAAAAAAAAAAAAAAAAGGTCTTGAGGATTCATGGAATAGTTAACAGTTTGGGAAATTTTTCTAGACCTACTCTATAAAATCTGTCTCCCCAAAAATTGGCCAAATTGATCCTAATACCTAGTGCTCCCCTATCGCATGAGAGATAACAAATAAGGATGCCAAAAGTCAGAACATTTTTCCTGGCTGCTTCTCACAGGGCAGCCATGCACATTCAGAGGAACACTCCTGGTGCCGTTATTATTTCTCATGGGCATTCATATGTCACATTTTCAGGACTGGACCTCATGATCTACAAGTAAGAGGGTGAACTAAAAAACTAAAATCCATATACGAGGGAGTATCAAAAAGTTTCGAGGTTCATGTGCCACAGATCTGATCGCTTTCGCCATATGTCCTCCCTCAGGTGCTTTAAAACCTGGCCGCAGAATGCGCTATTGAGATCATCCGGAGATCGCGAGTTCGATTCCCGGGTGATGCTGTAACCTCTTGCAGCCGGAGGTCTAGAGAGAGCCGATTGGCCGAGTTCTCTCAGAGGGGAGGGATGAGAGGTACTTGGTGCTTCCACATTAATCACGGCTCTACAGCCAATCAGGGGCGTCTGTGAGCTCACGCAAGCGGAAGGAGCGGATAGCGGTGTGTGAGCGAGCAGTTCGAAAAGTGGCGGTCGGCTGGCATCACGTGGTTCGGAGGAAATACGTGATAATCTTCAGCCCTCCCGACTGAGCGGTAGTAGTAATGTGGGAGCGCCCCCTAGTGACGGGGAGGAATTGGACACGACTAAATTAGGGAGAAAAAATCTGGGAAAAATCCTCAAAAAAAAAAAAAAAAAAAAGAATTCGCTATTGACAGACTGGGCCTGGGGACGAATTCTTGAAACACAATGCCGCGAGTGTAAAAAAAAAAAAAAAAAAAAAGACGATGAGCATGCACTTGGTTGAGGTGTGGACCTGCTGTGAAGACTGTTGCTTCATCTCGGGGTCTTACACATACGCCCTAATTTCGTCACTGGTAATAATCCTTGACATGAAAAACGGGTTATCCACAGCACACTGACAGAGTTCTTGGCAGACTTTGACGTTTGATGTCTTTTCTGCTCCTGGGTCAGTAGCCTGGGGATGAGCTTGGCCACAACACAGTGCATGTTCAAATCAGACGTGAGGATTGCCTGGACGGTTATGCATGACACCCTGACAATGGCAGTAATGTTGTGGATTGTTCTCGGATGATCATCACGTACAAGTTGCTGAATGGTTTTGACATTTTTGGGGGATAATTCGTTGAAGGGCTTCCTGATATCTTGTCGTCTTCCAGATTTGAGCAGAATAACAGAACACAGTTATGAAAGCAAACACTCCCTTTATTTCTCTATATAACCCCCTGCTACACTAATGCACTTATCCCAGTGTTGTTTCACTAGTGCTCGGATAACATAAAGGTAGAAGGATTTCTCAGTACACCAGAGCCCTGATCGCACTGCCTGGTTCACTTCTGAAACGCTGGCCTCCCAGGAACTCCTTTATTGGAGCTCCATAACATATGGAGACAGCTGGGATCGAGGTCAGGGGTGTACGGGGGATGTGGCAATATCTTCCAGCTGAGTTCCTGTAATGTGCAAGTGGCAAGTTATCCGTAGATTTTCAAGGTTCAGGCGTTCCACTCGCTGAGTGTTCACGAGAACGAGTGCAGTGTCACCGAGCCACCTCGGCCAGGATCGTCATTCACGGATTCAGAGGTTTTACTGCGGCTGAGTCTCATCACTGTACTGTGCTCGAAGTCTTCTGTAAACGTCAGTAGGTTTTACGCCTTTATTCACAAGAAAGTGTTGGTTTGACTTGAACCCTCTCGTAAAAAATATATATATATATATATTATTGAATTCCTTGCCTATGCCTGTAACACTAAGGTAATCCCTTGAAAATGGATCGGGGCATGACTTACAGTACAACCATGTTGTGACCACAGACATGAGGATCCTTCAGACTTTGGTCTATGTTTTAGAATGCAGTTTATTTTTAGCCTGCCGCAGTTATTGGGCTGAGGGTAGTGCTACAAAGTAGAGCTATAACAAGGTTGCACTGCATTTAGTCCTGTTTGTTTGATGCATCCTCGTTGTTGTTCGTGGTTTCCAAACATAATCCCTAACAAGCACGTTTTTATTTAGCTAATGCTTTCCCAATGGTGACCGCTCAGCCCAAAATTGTGTTCTAAATTGCTGTTTTGCTTTTTTTCAAAGTAACAGAAAATTGCATCTTTTCCTTTGCTTTCCTA